>BMAW01095505.1:812898-868386 GCA_019974015.1 Nephila pilipes
AAGTGCTAGTAAAGGTTTGTGGTGCAAGTGCTAGTAAAGGTTTGTGGCGCAAGTGCTAGTAAAGGTTTGTGGCGCAAGTGCTAGATATGGCTGTGTTGCACTAAACAATGCATAATTGTAATTCAGAAAAAAGAAAATTATTGGTAGGTGGAATTTAGTTTAGTTTTATTAACGTCGCACTAGAAGCAACACGAGGGCTATTGGCGACGGACCTCGTAATTTTGAACCACGGTCAAGTGACGAGGACGACACCTGAGCTGGCACCCCCCTCTCCTAACATCCACACCACGCCAACGGGAGGACTTTGGGCCCCGAACAGATTTAACGTGCATCAGCCCCGGCTACACGGCGGGTCTTTGGTGGCCAAGGATCGAACCCGCGACTGAACGAAAACCGCCAGCCGCTATCCACGACCTTGACCACTAGGCTACCGCGGCCCCCATTGGTAGGTGGAAATATAGAAGGATCGCTAGGATATCCCCGGGGAGTGCACCATTTGTTTTTACTAAAGACGGTAATCCCCCAAGGAAAGGAAAAATTAGTATGGTACCCCAGGGTCACGATTCCCGTTTGAACCAAAAGAAGTTTAGTTTGTATTAACGTCGCACTAGAATCAACACGAGGGCTATTGGTGACGGACCTCGTGATTTTGAACCTTGGTCAAATGACGAGGACGACACTCGAGCTGGCACCCCCTCTCCTAACTCCTACACCACTCCAACGGGAGGACTTTGAGCCCCGAACAGATTTAACGCGAATCAGCCCCAGCTTCACGGCGGGTCTTTGGTGGCCAAGGATCGAATCCGCGACTGAGCGAAAATCGTCGGCCACGAATCCCAAGCCATGATTACTAGGCTACCGCGGTCATGAACCTAAAGAAAGCAAGTGTCCGAAGACTTATTCCAATTAAATTTTTCTACCAGAAAGTGCATTATAATTCAAATTCTCCACATCGATGATTGAGAAGAGATTTCCCTTTTTCTCCAGTCATATAACCTCAATCTACATCCGTAAGACAGCACGAATAATCAAGCAGGTTCTTAAAAATATTTCTACTTTTGCCTCTTTATTTTACATTATCAATAATTCCAAATTTATTAAAAGCGACGCCAAATATACCAAGAGTCACAACTGAATCTAACGTTACCAAAATTTAATACTTTTAAGAAGAATATTTGATTTCCACAATAACGCACTATAAGCAACAAGAGATTGATTGGCGATGGACCTCCTAATATTGAACCTAGGTTAAGTGACGAGGACGACATCCGAGCTGGCACCTCCCTCTCCTACACAACGCCAACCGAAGGAACGTGCTTCACTCTTCGGCAAGTGAGCGATAGCCTTTTCCCCCCCCCCCCCGCCCCCGGGGGGGGGGGGGCATGCTGCACCAAACAAGATAAAGCTGCGATCTAAACGGAAGAAAATATTAGGAAAAAACAAAAGATAAAAATGTGTCGATAAAAAGGCTCGAGGGAAAAAACGATCGCCAGGGTATTCCGGGTGCGTCACTCATGTTTAGCAAAGACTGAACACCATAGGGGGGGATTACCAAATTGCCTCGGGCCCCCTCTTCAGTGGCATCAAGCCTCGAACCGACAACAACCGTGAGTTCACGACTATGCCCAAGGCTACCGCGGCACATTAACAAGATGATTTACCTCCGAAATCTAGATACTGAATATCTAGACCACTCTTTCAATAGCCTCCTCATAAATAGAGCTTCATTTAAAATTAAGCCAACAAAAGACATGGAAATACAAGAGAAGATAGATTCAGACATTTTATTCACAGAATATTTGACGCACAAGTTTTAACAAAGTATTGCATCGAATCCAAGAATTTAACACATTTCAAATCTAGATTAAGAAAGTATATTCCACGTACTTACGTGCAATAAATTTACAACAAATAGTTAACAAGATAATCCAAAATGATGCATCAACATAATTTCAACCCAATTCTTATCGCCCCAAAAGTAGTTATTCAGCAAACTTGATCGGCAGTCTCACTTGCCTCACGAATGAATAGAAATCCATTACAAGTGAAAAGACATGTCAAGTCTTTGACCTGGACAGAATCTGGCAACGCGTGCTTTCGATACATGGAACGGGTCACTAGCCCCAGCTCATCGACATGCTGCTTGTGATGGGCGTCGATGATGATATAGTGATCGACCACCTTCACTATGATATCCGAGGGTCGAAAGTGCTTCATGTAGAAGATTAGCTCATACATCCCAGGGACTTCTTCAACTGCTCCGCTTTCCAAGACTTGGATTGCGTTCGATGAACCTGGCTGGTCATCTCCTCGCTGTTCTGAAGCAACTTGGCTACGGGTTACTCGTCGTGTTCCAGTCTCACCCCTTCCAACTTCCCTACCTTGGGGTGGGCTCATAGAGTGAGTCTTGACGCCGGAACCATCTTTCTGGGTTGTGATCGGCATTGCAACTTTCTTTATCCGAACAACGATAAGCAGCAACGTAAATGTGTTCAAAGTGACTGCAAATTAATAAACCGGACGTATGTATATATATTGATGTGTTACACGCATGCTCAGATGTTATTTTCCAAATGGCATGTCAATTGATATTTGTTATGCGCTTTTTGTTGGTTGGGATCGCCAAAATATACGGTTGTTTGAATAAAAATGGCTGCAGATCTACACGAAGACATATTTCGAAAGACTAACCCCCCGCTCCTCATATGGTGCACTACGGGTTCTACACGAAGGCAATTGGGGAAGGACCCCATAAGTTAGAGCCACAGCCAAGAGACGAGGAACACACCTGATCTAACTCGCTGTGGCCGAGTGGTCATGTAACGAGCTCATGCCCGGCGTTGTTTCAGTCGAATTTTGGATTCGAGTCCTGAATAAAGAACGCGAATCGTAGGTGCTGCAGGCTATGTATGTCGAGGCTCAATGTCTCCATGTTGGCAAAGTGGGGATGTTAGGAGATTGGGGTGCCAGCTCAAACATCCTCCTCAAATTGCGTGGCCCACCACCAATAGTCCTCGTGTTGTTTCTAAGTTCGACGTTTACAAACATTCACTCAATCCGTCTGGAGTCCATCTACTTAAATTTTCCTTCTATGAGAGCGCCTCTTTAATTTTATGGGCAGAAATCCTCGTTATTCGACACGATGGCCTCGAGTGGTAAGAGATTTAAATTATGTATATGAATTAAAAGCAATCAAATTTATATTAATAATGCAGCTTCTACTGTAGAAATGAAATGTCATGGTAACTTAGTGGTCACGGTTGCATACTCACGGATAGCGTTAGTTTCGTTGCATCGTGGGCTCAAACTCTGACATCACTAAGACACTCAGTGGTCTCAGTGATTCAATGGTATCAGCTAAGTAGTACCGTATAGCGCGGCTGGTGCACTTCAAATCTGTCGAGGATTCAAGCCCCCTTGGAGTGGTGTGCACATTGGAGATGGAGTTATAAGCTCAGATGTCATCCTCGTCATCTAACTTATGTTCAAAATTACTAGATTCGTCGTCAATAGTCTTCGTGTAGCTTCTTATTGTTTTTTTTTTTAAATAAACAATAAATCAACACAAGGCTTTATTATTTAACGCTAGAGCCTTGGGTTGATTGATTGTTTGTTAACGTCACTTAGAAGCAAAACGAGAGCTCTTGGCGGCTGACCTCGATATTTTGAACATCGGTCAAGTAACGAGGACGACGATTATGAGGTAGTTCCTTTCTCTCCAAGCTTCCACGCCATGCCCACGGGAGGACTTGGGGCCTCATAATATAAAGTGCGTCAGCTCCATTAGACAACAAGACTTTTGTAGCATCAGGACCAAATCCACAACGGAAAATACGCCGGCCGCGAGTTCACTACCATGACCACTAGGCTACTGCAGCCACCCAAAGTCTTGGAACTGAGAAAGCATTGGGGTCCAACAGTGTTTATAAGCCATGATGTGTTGACCCTCATGCAACACATGATAGATATAACGTACAGTGGCTGAATAAAGAAGTCGAGATTGATTTTCTCACAGTTCAGCCTATATTTTGATGCTTAAAAATACCTAGAATAGCAAAGTTGCCAAATATAATGATAAACCATGATAAGTTTTTTCTACATTTAGCATGATAAAAAGAATTGCAAAAGTAATTTCATTCATTCATATTGTATAAACACTAAAAATATACACAAAATAAATTCAAAAAAGAACTCGGACACTTAGAGTTCAAAACAAAAATAAAATAAATATAAGAACCCTCAATATTTTGTCGGCAGTCTTTTATGTTTTATTAAGGCTCTCAGTCTTTTAGGCATTGACTCTAGAATTTTTTTACAAAAATTTGGAACAATTTTAGACAATAATTTTAGGAGTGTATTTATTAAGTCCCTTTTTTGTCTTTATAGTGTGTTTTATTAAAATTTATTTTCCAAGTATGCCCATAAATTTTCAATCACATTTAGGACAGGGGATTGTGGTGGTGTTTCTAACACGTGTGGGCATTAACACAAAGGCCATAAGTGCACAATATTTGCTGTATGTTTCGGATCGTTATCTTGATAATAACTGAAAACCTTCTTAATACCTATTGCTAGGCACTTTGTAGGAAACATTCTTTCATAATTGTTGAATACTTTGTGTGGTCCATTATGTCCGCAATTATATGAAGTTTTCTTGGATCACAGGCAGACATGTAGCCCCAAACCATGATAGAGCCACCCCCATGCTTTACAGTAGCTCTTAAATTTTGCTCTTGAGGCTTTTGATTTGGTTTTCGCCATACATAACACTGACCATCTGAGCGAAACAAATTAATTTTGCTTTTATCAATAAATAAAATCGCTTTCCAAAATGAAAAGTCTTTATGTTCATAAGTTTTTGCGAACTTCATTCTTTTCAATCTGTTGCATTTATTTATAAATAACTTTTTACGTGCCACTCTTCCATGTAAATTGTTTCTGTGTAAAAGCAGTCTTATTGTTTCTGTATTAACAGTTTTAAGAAGATATTATGGTCCTTCACCGATTAACTCAAGAACACTAAGTTTAGGATTTTTAACGAATTGTCTTACAATCCATCGTTCCTCTTAGTTCGAAAAGCTTTTGGTCTTCGAAATTTGGGCTTATTTTCAATTGATTTTGAAATGTTTAATTGTATCAAAAACTGTAGCATGAGATACACTTATAACTTTACTGATTTTTCGAATCGATTTTCCTTGTTTATGATACTTTAAAGAGAGTATTCTCACCTCTATTGACGTCTGTCCTCTTTGCCTTCAAATTTGAAACTTCTAATTTTACTAAACTCACAACAATGAATAAAAATATAGGCTTGAAATGCAAAATTCAAAATTTTAAATCTACAAATAAAGCCGGGAAATTTCACTTTGAGTTACCGATAAAAAAAAAGTCAATATCGTCACCTTTTCAAATTCTTTTTTTGACTGATTTTTCTTATTTCTTTTACCTTTTTTCTTTTTCAAGTGAAACCAAATTTTACAATTTTTTTACAAAAAAAAAAAAAAAAAAAAAAAAATTTAGCGGAGAAATGATTTTAATAAAATATATACATAAGAACAATTATACTTTATTTTTTAGCTATTTATTTGAGGCGATTAAATGCAATGACATAGTGTCCGACTTCTTTATTGAGCCACTGTATATCAACCCTCTACACGATGGGGCTGGAGTGGACATGTGATTCTGTCAAGACTTTGAGCTGAATGCTAAGCCACTCGGCAACCGTGCCCATGTTCTCTTGTTCCTGGACATTACAATATTCGTAGCCCTCAGGGGCTTACCTACTTCAGGTAAGTACGGGCTTAACGAACCCGAGGGATCTGAGGGATCTTTTCCTTTCCCATAGGGTTTACTGTCTTTGGTAAACACGGGTGACGCACCCCCGGGATAACCCAGCGCTCTTTCTCTTGTTTTTGACCCCTCTTCTGGTCAAAATAGCATCTTTTTTTTTCCTTTTTTTCTTCTCAGGGGCCCATCTTCGGTGAGTATGGGTGCCCACGTACCCGAGATACCCGAGTGGGAAAAATCCGTAAAAGAAAAAAAAGGCAAAAAAAAATCTTTGTTTTGTTAAATTTTTATTTGCAGATTTCAGTTGTAGTTATTTTTATTTCTGTTTGGAGTTGAGTTTGCGGTTGTCTTATGTTCGGTACTTTTTGTTCCTTATTTTCTGTATTTACTTTTATATTTATTCTTTTGGGGATTCAAAAATAAAAAAAAATTATTTAGAACCATCAAAGTCAGTTCAAGTTTTTATTTTACCTGACCCGGATGTTTGCCGTGTGCGGCAACCCGTGCCGGGGGAAAGTGGAGTCTGGGGATCCTGTTGCGTTCCCATTGGCCCATGCTTCTCCGTAGACGGGCAGCAGAAGCGAGCCAGCTCCTGTCAATCGGCTGGTGATCGCTTCTGAGGGGTTCTTTTCGAGCCCCAACGACGTTGCTATAGGGTTCGTATTGCAGTTAGGGGGGGCCTCGGGTGAACCGACGGATCCACACCCTGAAACTGTAATACTATACTTCAGTGCCACCTCTGGGGTAAGTGCCGTGCCTGGCAATTGCCAGATGTCCGGCGGGCTGCCTCCCCTTGTTGGACTCCTATGGTGGGTGGAGGCGCACTGAAGTGAACACAAAAATCTTCTAACGGATCCAAAAACCTCGTGCCTTGACGGAGGCCCAATTCCGTCAACCTCTTCTCCCGTTGTGGAGTAACAAACGATTCCGAATGTTAATGCAAGGTTTTTAATCGTGCAAAACCCAGACTCTTTTTCCGCAGTTTCCCCGTTCTTGATCTAGAAGCCTATAACGGCCAGTGTAGGGTCCGAGAAGACTATTTGCAAGATGCGCTCCGATGATTTATTCCTGGAAGTGTCATCTGCGAAGCAAGTTTCCGCCCAAATGTTAATGCAAGGTTTTAATCTGCGCCTATTGGCCCATTTTGAAGTGACCGTCGCACCTCACCGCAGTCTCAATTCGTCTCGAGGTGTAATTTCAGCCACGGATTTATTAAACGTGTCAAATGAGGAAATTCTGGACAACATGCAGGATCAGAAGGTCTGTGAAGTTCGGCGCGTAACGATTCGTCGGGATGTAAAGGTGCTTCCTACCAAGCACCTCATCCTGACGTTTTCGACGCCTGAACTGCCACAGTCTGTGAAGGCTGCTTATCTCCAATGCCCCGTTCTACCGTACATACCCTATCCGCTGCGCTGTTTTCAGTGTCAACGTTATGGACACTCCAAGACCGAATGTCGAGGTCAGGCCTCGTGCGCTTGTGCGCAGCCTAGACACGACAGTGCAGACTGCGAGATAAAGGAGCGATGCGTCAACTGTAGGGTGACCATCCCGCCTATTCTCGATCATGTCCGACATGGAACATGAAAAAAGAGATAACTGCAGTGAAAATCAAAAATAGTGTATCCTATCCAGAGGCTAGGCGTATAGTATCGTAACGTACGCCTACCCCTGGAGTTTCATGTGCTTCAAAGATAAAAATAAAAAAAAAACCTTTATATCTTCCTTCCCTCAAACAGACTCAGATTTACATAAACCCTGTTCTACTTCACAGGCGTCTTCAAAAACAGATAAAGTCATTGCAAAAGCTCAAGTTAAATCTCCAAGAAAAAATAAATCCGCCCAGCTCAGAGAAGCCAAGGGTGAGGGGCGGAAAAAACCGCCAAAAATTAAAAAAAACTGAGATCCCAGCGTTGGATTTACATCCATCCGCTGAGGACTATACAAAGTTTGTAGACGCTGAGTCGGGGGAGTCGATTTCAAGTGCGATTGAATAATGGCTTCCTTTGTTTCCTGGAACTGCCGCTATTTACGACATAGACTAGAGGATCTCAAATCCATGATATCTACGCACCAACATGTCAGTGTTGCTCTTCAGGAAACTTTTCTGAAGAGTAATATGACAACCCGAGTGCGTGGATATCATTGTGTTCGACGGGATGTTGATGCCGCATCATCTTTTTCGGGAGGTGTTTGCATCCTGGCAACCCAGAACTGTCCTCATAACGTCGTTACACTGACCACATCGTTGCAGGCTGTGGCTGTGCGAATTCATACTCGCACATTAATCACAGTCTGCTGCATTTACCTGCCACCAAATGATGATTTGTCACAAACGGATTTAGACCAACTAGTCGATCAATTACCAGCTCCCTTCCTTCTGCTGGGTGACTTTAATGGACACAGCCCTCAGTGGGATATGATGTTACAAATTCTCGTGGTCGGCAGATCGAGCAATTGATCTCTGATCACAGTCTCTGTCTGCTGAACACCTACGAGAAAACGTATTTCCGTGTTCCCACTAGGACATTTCATTCTCTTGATCTAGCCATTTGTTCACCGACACTGCTACCTTCGTTGAGTTTAGAGGTTGTAAATGATTTACACAACAGTGATCATTTCCCTCTCCTAATCTCCCAGGTTCAAGGTAGTGGGGTGCGGTTACGTCCCCCTACTTACCGTTTGAACCGGGCAGATTGGGATTTATTCACACGGCTAGCGGTTATTACCGGTACAATGGTACAAGATCAGGATATAAATAGCTCTGTCCAAAATGTCACTACCTCTATCGTGGACGCTACTGATGCAGCGATACCGAAGAGTACAAATTCAAAGCGGAAGATGAGTAAATCATGGTGGTATAAGGATTGCCATACATCCTACCGGGAACAAAGGAAATTGTGGGGTATCTTCAGACGATAACAGAGAACCTCATAGCCTTTAAAAGGGCAAGGGCGATTGCACGCAGAGTAAGGCGTCATAGTCAGAGAGAATCTTGGATCGGGTATGTCTTTTCCATCACATCGTCTAGCACAAGTCAACAGTTATGGAGAAAGGTAAAAGCTGCAAACTCCCTGTATCGGGAATTTTCCATCCCGATACTGGAAACTGCAAATGCTGTGCATTCTTCACCTGTCGAAGGGGCCAATGTCATGTGCTACTCTTTTGCTAGTGTGTCAAGCTCCGATTCTTACAGCACTACATTTTTAGCGACTAAGAATCGTACTGAGCAGACACCTATCAACTTCAGGTGTCGGCAACCACCCCCTTATAACTGTGACTTTGACATGTGGGAATTGAGAAAGGCCCTGTCCTTGGCTCACAATACCAGTCCAGGCTCTGATGGAATAACATGCGATATGCTTCGCCACTTGAACGAGGATTCACTTGTCAGTCTCCTCTACCTATTCAACCGAATATGGAGGGAGCATGTGTTTCCTAGCCAATGGCAGGAAGCAATCGTTATTCCTATCCTGAAGCCTGGTAAGGATCCAAAGAACCCTCTCCACTATAGACCTATCGCTTTGACGAGTTGTCTCTGTAAGACCCTGGAACGTATGGTCAATGCCCGTCTCGTTTATCAATTGGAAAAGAATCAATGCATTCCTCCGTTTCAGAGTGGCTTCCGTAAAGGAAGATAAACAGTAGATAACATCCTTCTACTCGAAAGTCAGATTCGTTCTACTTTCGTACGGAGGAATCATTTGGTTTCTATTTTCTTTGATATCGAAAAGGCATATGAACGTACTTGGCGCTATGGGATTCTACGCACTTTATACTCTTATAGTCTAAGAGGCAATTTGCCTCTTTTTATTCAGATGTTTTTATCTTTAAGATTTTTTAAAGTACGTGTAGGTAATGTCTTATCATCTTGCTTTACTCAATGTGAGGGAGTTCCTCAGGGAAGTATTTTAAGTCCGACTCTTTTCAATTGTCATCTGTCTCCTATTCTTTCTAAACTGCAGCCATCTATTCACGGATCCTTGTATGTCGACGATCTGCAGATTTCCTGCGAAGGATCACCCATGCATCTAATCGAGAGGCGACTTCAGGTCGCAGTTAATAACTTGATTACTTGGTGTGACGCGAATGGGCATAGTATTTCTGCCAGCAAGAGTAGTTGTGCGCATTTTTGTGGGAAACGGGGTCTCCATCCCGATCCTGACATTCACATCCGTGGTACATCTATTCCCGTTATCCCTGACGTCCGCTTCCCCGGAATAATTTTCGACCGCAAACTCACTTTCCTTAAGCACATTTTACATCTGAGAAAGAGGTGTGAGAAATCCCTCAACATCTTGAAGGTGTTATCAAACACCTTTTGGGGAGCGGATCGAACTTCTTTACTCCGAGTGTATCAGTCGGTTATTCTGTCGAGAATCGACTACGGATGTATCGTCTACGAATCTGCCTGCAAAACTACCTTGCGGAAGCTTGACCCAGTACACCATAATGCTCTGAGAATCTGCTGTTTTGCGTTTTGAACGTCACCTGTGCAGAGTCTCTATGTGCTTTGTAACCAGTTACCTTTGACTTTTCTGCGTAAGAAGCTGTCTCTAAATTATTTTTATCGCATGTCTTCCATTCAATTTCATCCTATTCAAACTGTTAATATCAGTACATCTTTACGGATACTTTATGAAGCTCGACCTTCTTTCATGCGTCCTTTCTCTGAGAGGGTGAAAGAAATCATCAAGGAACTCAGCCTACATGACTTGGTTGTTCACCAGCGAAATTTTATTAAATTTCCTCCTTGGAATATCCCAAGGTTTCTTTACCATAACCCCTTTGCCTAATACAGCAAGAGCACCACATGTCGAATTATTTTCCAATGCCTCTTTGCTTTCCATCGGAGTCAGTACGCGGATTTAATTCCGATCTACAATGACGGATCGAAAGGAACTGGCTATGTCGGCTGTGGTGTCGTTTCGAACGACATCAGGCACAGTTACCGGCTCGACTCTTCCTGCAGTATATATACTGACGAAGCTGTCACCATTTACTGTGCCCTTAAATTAGTCGAAAAACCTAATTCCCGGAAGTTCGTCATTTATACTGACAGCAGAAGCAACCTGAAAACATTGGTCAATCTGGACGATCGCAGTCATCCTACTGTGGTTGACATTGCAGACATTGTTTGTAGTCAGTATAGTAGGGGTTATCTTATTAAATTCTGTTGGATACCTAGTCATGTAGGTATTTTAGGCAATGAACAAGCGGATTCGGCTGCACGTTCGGCAACGAATCCTGTGCAGCTCGCAGTCCCACTTGAGGACATACGACGTCACATTTTAAATTCCATTAATCAGGCATTCAGGAATATTGGAATCTTCAACACAATAACAAGCTATACTCGGTGAAGCCGATCATTGGAGAATGTCCTGTTTGTCCAATGCGAAGAGCGGATGTCAGATTTACCCGCCTTCGCTTTGGACACACTCGATTTACCCATAGACATCCTTTATTCGGGGAGGGTGCTCCCGAGTGTCCTTCCTGCCATGTCCCTTACACGATTCATAACATTTTAATTATGTGTCCTGTTTTTAATCATCATCGTCGTATTTTTTTTCAATCATCTGTTTTAAACCTTTCTGACTTGGTGGGGGTAACCCCCCACCATAACTTATTTGCTTTTTTAAGACATATTGGTCTTTTACACCAATTCTGAATTTTTAACTCTTAAGCTGTATTTCTACTTTCTGTGAATTTCAGTTTAAGAATTATAAATTTTAATTCTTTTTAACAAATGTTTGGTGCAGCATAGCCTACCTTGGCTCTTGCGCCATAAAACCTCCCTGTCACTCTCTCACTCTCTTTACAATATTCGTAAATCTGCTTACGCTATAGAGCTCCTGATCTTAACTGCTGGACTTCTACAAATCCATAATATTTCAGGACTAATTTTGTAAATTAAATTCGAAAAAGATTTTTTTTTTAATTTTTACAAATTACAATCATTTACTTAAAATTTATAATGAATAGAAGACATGATTTTGGGAGAGGGCGTATGAGAATTCTGGTAAGAGTGAAAATATCAAAAAATTGCAGAACGATAATCACAAGCAGCCTTTTCTTTTTCTTTTCAGTAATTAGACTAGGGCTAGAGGACATAAGGTTCTACTAACGACAGACGTCGAAACCATCAAATGATGAGGACGATATCTTCAGTATTACCTAACTCGTAAAACATGCACCTATGAGACCTTACAGAGTTTTAGTTTTTAGTTTAGTTTTTATTAACGTCGCACTGGAAGCAACACAAGGGCTATTGGCGACGTACCTCGTAACTTATAACCTCGGTCAAGTGACGAGGACTACACCTGAGCTGGCACCCCCACTCCTAACATCCACACCACGCCAACGGGAGGACTTCGAGGCCCCGACAGATTTAACGTGCATCAGCCGCGGCTACACGGCGGGTCTTTAGCGGCCAAGGATCGAACCCGCGGCTGAACGAAAATCGTCGGCCACGAATCCGAAGCCATGTCTAGGCTACTGCGGCCCACGAGACCTTACTGAATTCAAAGGGCAGGAATAGTAGGGCTTTATACGAGTAACCTCATTAGACGTTTAAGTGGTTTTAGTTTAGTTTCTATTAACGTAGCACTAGAAGCAACACAAGGGCTATTGGCAACGGACCTCGCAATTTTGAACCTCGGTCAAGTGACGAGGACTACACCTGAGCTGGCACCCCCCTCTCCTAACATCCACACCACGCCAACGGGAGGACTTTGGGCCGCGAACAGATTTAACGTGAATCAGCCCCGGCTACACGGCGGGTCTTTGGCGGCTAAGGATCGATCCCGCGATTGAACGAAAACCACCGGCCGCTAATCTATGACCTTGACCACTAGGCTACCACGGCCCAGACGTTTGAGTAGATTGAATTGTTTATTGACATTACAATTAGATGCAACTCGAGGGCTTTTGGTGACTGACCTTGTTATTTTGAGCCAAAGTCAAGAGACGGTGACGATACCTGAGATATCGCCCTCTGTCCTAACTTCCACACCATGCCAACGGGAGGACTGTGTGCCTTCACAGATTTTACTTGTATCAGCTCTGGCAACACGGCGCATCTTTCATGGTATGAAGGATCGAATCTACCAATCGACGGAAATTGCTGACCGCGAATCTGCGATCATGATCACTAGGATACCGCGATTAAATTTTAACAGTAATAAAGATTTTTTTTTCTTCCATAAGTGATTTCCATAATTATTAAAAATAATGCTGAAAGTGTGTAAACGTAACGCAAAAAATTCATACCGATGATGTAATTATCGCTCAATTTAAATTAATCCAGTAGCTCGCGGCTCATATAATTTATGGTTTAGTAACAAGAGACCCTCGACTATCACGAAATTACTGAATCTGACTGTACCTATTAGAATGATTACGATTGGAAGATTTAGTTTTTATTAACGTCGCACTAGAGTGAGTGAGTGAGTGAGTGAGTGACTGTAGGGTTTAATGGCGCAAGAGCCAAAGTAGGCTATGCTGTGCCAAACACTTGTTAAAATCGATTAAAAACGCACTAGAAGCAACACGCGGGCTATTGGCGACGGACCTCGTAATTTTGAAGCATGGTCAAGTGACAAGTACGACTCCTCTCTCCTAACTTCCACAGGAAGGAATAACTATGAATCCATTATAAAATACTGCATATAGGGTGTATCAAGGCAAATATAGCGAAGTTGTCACAGCATTCAGTCATGAATCACGACTACACACTATACGGCGTGTCTTTTGTGGTAACAGTAACTCAAACCCGTAATTCAACGAAAACAACGCTGGCCGCGAGGTCGTGACCAGGATCCCTCGGCTACCGCGGCCGTGTTAATAAATGAAAATTAAGAGTTATAGATTTATTAAATTTAATTTTAAATGTTTTTAAGCAGTTAAATGTAGACAACTAAATCAGGGATGTGAGTTAAACATTGTAGCAAGAACTTCGTTCTATAAATCAATTTAAAAAACACGCATTTTAGATTTATTTCAAAATAATTTTCAATTAGTTTGGAAAAAATTTTAAATTAAAAGGAAAATATAGTCAATTTAAAGCCATCCGGAAAGACGTACGGTCCCAACAAAAAAACTGTAGCAATTTTTTCAAACAATATTACTGGCGATAAATTTTTCTGTATAAAAAAAAAAACTTAATTATTTCACTTCAGTTCCAATAAATTAGCTATGTATGTTTGTATTACTGCCTGTGTCGCACAAAGATCTCTCTGAATAGCAAAATATAGTGTTGATCATACTCACGAAAATTGCCTCTTCTGACTTTGGTATATGTGTAAAATCTCGTCGACTAAAAAAAAAAAGAGAGCTAATTTCAAATAAAATGAGCAACAATCGTCATTTCTGTTTAGGCGAAAATGCTCGATGGGATTTTACACATGTACCCTATATTTGTTCAATTAACACCATATGCAAGAGCAAAAACTATTTTAAATAGATTCAACAGTCACAAAATGAATCAAATAAGAAATTAAAGTCCAAATGCAATAAAGTTAAGTAATTTACTTTGATAAACTTCTTTGAACAAATTAACAAAAAGGGAAACCTTTCATATACTCAGTTATTTCAAGTCCATGAAGCTTATATATTTAAAAATCAATCTAAATTCTGGAAAACAAACCAACAAAAATTATTACTAATAATTCAAGTTGCGCATGAATTGAAATAAAACAGTATTCTTTGCAAAAATAGCTCAGCTTTATTACATAACTGATTTTATGACTTATTTGAAGTATATTTAACAAATAAGAAAATTTTCCCACAATATATAGCTTAATAAGTATATCTTCTGAAAGTTATTTCCCGAATTATTAAAAATTCACATGTTAGAAGTTATGTACAAAACTAGATAATTTATTATATTTACTCGTATTATTACAGACAAATCAAAACATTTTTAAATCGAACTCTCAAAACTCAGAAGGAATCAAAACAATATTTTTTTTTGTAAGAATACAGACCATATGAAATAGTAACCACATAAATATGCTAGAAGATTTGATAGTGTCTGCATAGATGTTAAATTACAAAATTAATTAAAATGTTTATAATCAAGTCTGGGTGTAGGCAATTCCTTTTGTATTTGAATAAACCTAGTAATCACTTTTCGAGGTGCTTCTATTATTAAAATTCCATGTTTGTTATAAAAACACTTTAATTTATGTCTGTTCACGTCTTCTGGTATTGGATAACGACTTATGAACTCACGTTCGACTAAACCATGTTCGTCTAGTTTCAAACAATGAACCCCGTAAACCACAATATGATCATCTATGATTCTGACTTCCAATTCGCTTGGAAGAAAATGCTTGCAATCGAGATAGATTTTGAACTTGGTAATCATTCTTTGGGTGGCGAATCTTAGACATGATGAATGTGCAGTACGTAAAGAATTTTCACCTTCATTCAAGTTATCTCTTGATTCATCTGTGGAGGGCTTAAAAGAACGTTTGATATATTTAGCCCGTTCATTCCGAAGAAGGCTTTCAGTGGGAGCAGGATACAAATGAATTGCATCAACGTAAGGTAATTCCGCAATAGATCGAGGTAACGGTACTGGATCCAGTTTATTTTGATGTTTGTCGAGAATCAGACGTTGGAGTTCAAGATTGATTTTCATATCTGCATCCAAAAAATCCTCCTCCTTACGCTGTTGAATTTTATCGGACTCAAAGTATCCATTATCGGTTGAACTGGATGTAGGAATTAAAACGAAATTTTCAATCGGCTCTGAATTCACCAAATCTTCTCTAAATTCCATTTCGTAAAACACGAATGGATAGAAGTGTAATATGGAGAAATCTATATAGATACGAGATACCACTAAACACAAATTTAGGAAATTAGCATCAAAAATATGCGCATTTAGCAGAAGAAACTATTTTCTCTATACTTATTTGATTGAGTTTTGATTTCTACTTCGATATTCGGGTTACGAATGATTAGCCTACTTATTTAAATAACATAATTCTAAAAGGCTGGATATCAGCTTTGATAATCTATTCGCTTAAATCCTGACCATTGAAAATTCCATTTGTGACAGTGAAAATTCTCTTGCTAACTGGTTATGGTAATGAATGTAAATTACTGTCTTAATCCAGCGTTCTAATAATGTACTAAATAATAGAAACTAACTGCTGTCATAAGTGTGTTAGAATTCACCAATTTGCGTAAAATTCAATAAAATTTTTACTTCATTGACTCTTGTCATAAGCAATTTTCCAAGAGGACTCTTACCATTACTCAGGATTTCTTCAACATCATGATTGAGTTTCAGAATTGGATTTTTGTTATATTATTTTAACTATGTCTTTAAAGATTCAGAACTTTCCTGTTTAGATTTATTATCCGCTTTAAGTGAAAAATAATGTACATTTCTCAAGACGAGTTCTCCTCTATATTGTATTTGTAATGCTGACCCAATATTTTCTTTTCTTCAGGATTTCAAAGATATTTGAAGGATTATAATGTCGCTTTAATGAAACTTTAATTGGAAATTAATTGTTTGACCAAGGTTTTCATTTGATTTTGTTTTGTTTTTAGGCGCATGTTAATCTAGATCATCAAGGATTAGTTCTTGGGAATTGGCAATGCTTCTCTTGACAGATGTGTCTTATTTCTTCATTTTTTCTTTCATTAGGGAACAAAAAAGCGCGTTTATCATCAAAACATTGAAATTAAAAGGCCTGTGTTTATAAAATCCACTCTGGAGTATGACTGATGTGGAAAGGAGTAAGTTATTTTATTATGGTTTTGATTTCTTGGTTGTGTTTCCGTAGTCATATGCATTCAAAATCGATTGTAAAATAATCGTTGTAAGGTGAATGATCTTTCATATCATATAAATATAAGACAGTATTTTATAATCATTTTTTAAAAAAAAACTAGTCTGTATTATTTTTTATTTTAGTATGAACATTAATTATGTTCATAATGCCCTTTATGTTGGTTCCTTAAGAAAAACGATATGATATTTGTAGAGTTAACGTCTTGTTTATAGGTTGATGCCCTTTGTACAGGTAAAAAGATAATGCTGTGTTGCAAAAGATGGCGTGTGTTTTCATATGGTCTCTAAAATTAATTTGTTAACAGTTGTGAGCATTTTACTGTATAGATTCCATCTTCGAAATGTATAAGAAAAGTATGTATTTGTTTTTTATATTGTTTGATTTGAAACATTTTGGTTACAAGGCCGATAGTTGGAAAAGACTATACGAAGTTGAATTTAGTTTCTTGTACGAAAAAATTACTGTTCAGTCATATAATCTAGCCATGACGAATAACAAAAATGTTGAAATTGTGAATTTACTTCGTAAAATAAATGATTCATAGTTGTTTTTATGATAGAAATTTAAAATTCACAATTCTAAACATTAATTTTCTGTTAACAAATGAGTTAAATGCAAAATTCTGTAATCAACAGTATACATATGTAGCATTAAAAATGTAATTTGCAAATTACATTTTTTATTAATATTTTATGAAAATTTTGTAATTTTGTTTTTATGCGGTTTGAAAAAAAAATTACATTGACATAGTTATAATATTATAATTCTATAGTTACTAAGGGAAAATAAGACTCATTTTCAAATTGAAAGTCGAGGATTTGTATGTTTTAACAACAGTTTTACATAATTAAAAATATAGTTTTTTTTCTTTAAATATATTATCTGTGTAATAGTATCAATGAATAATATGTCACAATTTTCTTGTGTTGTATTTAGATTGAGAAAATAATTGTAGCATGTATGTAATAAATAATATACTTGAGTTTTTCTGTTTGCAATTTAAATTTTTTTAGAATCTTTTTCATTTAATGTGAAAGGGAGAACAAAATCAAATTTACTTTATTGTAACAAATGTTTTAAGTCTTCATAATGTCATTTTTGTGATATGGTGGGATAAAATATTTTTAATGCATTGTGTATTACTATTTATTAGTCAAGTTTAAATTTATCTTAAACTGTTATTGTTAAAAAAAATTAATTTCTATAACATGCTTTTAGAATGATAGTGAAGGTCTTATATATGAAAATTTATGTATGTTGTATATAGTTTTCTCATTTTTAATTTTGTTTAGCTCTAGAATGAATTTCAGATTTTTAGAATGAGTGTACCTGGAGGGGGAAATAGGTTTTTACGTGAAAACTAAAGGAGAAAAAAATGTAAAAGCTTACTGAAAAACTTGGAGAGAATCATATTTACTTGTAAAGTAAAAATGTTTTGTCATATGTTCCAATATTTTTAAAAGGCTTTTCTTGGTATTTTTTTAAATGTGAGTACAATCATTAAAAAAAAAAAAAAAGTTTTAGAATTCTACCTCTTATTTTTCAAAAATTTACTTTTAACGATTTCTTTATATTATCTATTTCACTGATACCACCATTATAATCAATATTTTTTTTAGTGGCTGATTTTTCTGAAGACGACTCTTCTGAATTCTTTCCTGGTATGTATTTTAATATGATGTCTTGATTTAAAAATTTTATAAAATGCATGAAGTTGGTTTCAAAGGTATTTTTATTAAAAAAAAGGTTTAATCTTGAATTAGCATAAAATGGGGAATTGTTAATAACTATTTAAACTAATTTTTAGGTATCAAATTTTTTAAAATAATTGCTAAAATAAATATTGTCCCTATAATGAATCATGTTATTTATACTGTTAAAATGTGAATACAAATTCCAAGATATTTTAAATATGTTTTATATGTTCATATGTTTGGCTACATTGTGTTTCGGAGCATTCATATCTAGGTTATAAACTGACAGCATTATTGAATTGTTTACTTACTTACATTGTCGCATGATATGTGTCATTGTTGTTTTTTTATCATATGATATATATTATCAACTGTTATCATTTCGTGCAATCATATGTTTGAAAATAATTGTATTTTTAAAAATGTATTTTCAGTTAGTTTTAGGGGTTGTGATTTTTCTTGTAGTGAAATATATTATCTGTATAGATTTAATTTGTATGTTATACTGTGTCTCTAATAGATTTTACTGTAACCTTTGTGATAATAATTTTATACAAAAAATATTTATTTGTGGATTATGGGACCAGTTCATTTTTAAAGAATTTTACTGTTCTAATTTGTTCCAATATTTTTTAAAACTATTTTTTCAAAGGAATCTTACTATTCATTGTTAAATACTGTGCTTCTTCTAGGCTTTTTACATCTGTTATTTATTTTTTTAAGAGAATCAGTATTTTTCAGGAGTCTGTTTTTTGTTGGGAAATGGTTTTGTCTTTTACTATTGTAATTTTAATCTTAAATTGAACATGTTTTAAATACCGATGTGCAAATCAAATTTCAAGAAATTCATACATTTGAAATGATTACTTAAGAAGCATCAATATATTTTGATTTATTACATAAAACTTTCCTGCTAAACTATATCTAGCATAACAGAGGTATTAATTGAAGTTAAAAACTTTCCTCACATCCTTGCATCATCAAAATGAAACCATTACAACAAAACAAAAATTTTAATGTTGTAATGTTAGAAAAACATGTTTATAATTGGTAGAATTTTTATATAACAAGATTGAATAGGATTTAATGTATTATTTGCATCTAATGTTGTTTCATCTTCCAATTTAAAAAAAAGTGAGATTATTTAAACTTCACTGGTTAAAGGCTTGGTTACATCAAATGTGGTTTCAGTTTTAATTCTGCAATCCTTCTGTTTCTCTTTTAATGGCTGTGCTATCCTAGTGCTCATAATTGCCGATTCACCACTGCATCGGTTTTGTTAAGTCAGGGGTGTGAGTGCTGATGCTGCTAAAGACCTGCAGGGTAGTAGGGCTGATGCATATTAACCTTTAGAACTCGGCCGATTCTAAGTCAAAATATCCTTTCCAGTCGGCGCTTTTAAGATTGAGGAAATTTTTTTTTCCCCCCACTGTTAAGTTCGAGTTCACGACATGTGGTAAGGTTAGCTTTCTAGTTACAAAGGGGAGATAGTAAGGGTTACTGATTTTTAGTCAGTAATCATTGACGAGTAAGAAAGATCCTAATATTTGGCGACGTATCATATCATAATGATTTTTTCTGAATTCCTGGTTCCCATTATTAATTGAGTGACTTACAAACTTTCAGATGCATATTTATCATAACTTAGAGTCGTGTATTGCGTAAATTAACATTTTCAAACAAAACAAATAACAAAGAAAGCGACAGCTATACCATACTACTAAGATATTTTCTAGAATAATTTATTCAGTGCATGCTTATATATATACAATATATACATATAGGTGTGTAATCACATCGCTTAGTGTGCAGACTTTATCTGTGGTCATATTGCAACTTACCTACTTAATTGCAATATTGAACCCATGTAATTAAAGTAATGCCTCATGTTTTCAAAGTTATTCGACGAAATATAAAAAAGAACTAAAAAGTTAAGAACAATACGTTGAACATTATTATTAAACATTTTATTTTTTAAATTAACATCTTTTTAATGCACAATTATTCAATATACTCCAAATATTTTGATTTGACATTTTAATAACATCTCATTTTGAAACAATAGTAAGGTTACTGGTGACGGACTTCATAAATTTAAACGATGGTCAAGCAATGAGGGCAGCATCCACTCACCAAACTTCCACACCACACCAACATCAGGATTTAGAAACTAGACAGGTTTAACAGCCGATTTCGATTGAACAAGATTCGAACTCACAACTCAATCCCGGCTACGAGTTTGCGACCTCACTCGTCAGCTACCGTGACCCTTTTGTGATTAAATATTATCAAAAGTGAGATTTAAAAAATAATTTTTAACTTAATTGAACACGTTTCAAAGCTGCTGAGTAAATCTTAAGTACGTCAAATTAAGGCAAAACCTTCAGTTAATTCATGCATTCTATTGAAAATATTATGAAAGACTTTTTTATATCAAATATTTCTATGAATCTTTAATCTTAAAGAAAAAAAAAAGTATTAATTTTTTTGTTTTTTTTTTTTGTTTTTAAATGAAACTTATACCTTATATTGAAAAGTTCTTGTAACAATGCTTTTGAAATGTCTGTTTTAAAAATGTAAAGTGAATTCTAATTTTTAAAATTTTTGGCTCTTAAAAGAGCCTTTTTTGTTTATTTTTTTTATTTTCTTTTTATTAAAAATGTATCAGTTTTAATCTTTTTTATTCTAGTCTTTTGTTTTTTATTGGTTTATTTGATAAGATATTTTTAATTAAATTGTATGTTATTCTTCGAAACAGTTTGGTAAATACAAAGAGCCACATTGCATGCCTTAAAGATAATAGTAGTTCTTTTCTTCTTTTTTTTTTTGTATATTCTTTTCCGCACAACATGTGAAATTTCTTCTTTTCTTTTCGTCATTTGGCCTAAGAGAAAATTTATTATCATTTGTCTTCATTTTTTTATTACTGAAGGCTCTGGAATTTTATGATTTAATTTTCATATCAGAGATGTTATTAAATTCATTCTAAAATCTTTTAAACTGAGTTTTTAACTTAATTTGGCACGACTTGAATATCAGAAACACAACAATATCGATGAGGCTAAAGAATAATTTTTTGTCAATTTCCTAGTTTGCTTACCAAAAGTATAGGTGGATGCCCTGCGGTCTCCTAAATCAACATATTCCACGTGTTTGTGGTAATCTGCCACAATTTTTTGCATCGAAGTGGTTAATTTTTCTTTTTCTCATTCAGCAAAGTCACCATAAGATTTTTTTGGGTGTTTATCAACAAAATTTTCTTCATCTAAATCTTTCCTCAAATTCTCAATTTTGATTTCTGCGAGCAATTTCAGATTCATTTTAAAAATTCGAAGAAAAAAGAAAATTCTATCTATCATAGACTGCATAAAGTCATCTAATTGAGTATTTTTTTCGAATTTGGTTGTTTCTAAAGGTTGCCAATGATAAGGAATTTGCACACAACTGATAACGTTGGCGAAAAATATCCCCACCCAATTACGGACAATAGAAGCAAAGTCGTAAAAAGGGCAAGGGAAATTTGTAAAAGGATCTGCTGGAAAAAAAGGGGGAAAGAACTGTCTATAGATAGCTTGGTACAGACGTTATACCAGAGCCGAAGCGAGAGACAAAAAATTTTTTGGTACGACATATGTACCGCCGATGTTTAAAGGTTAAATCAGGTCAAGGTTCCAAGTTCTCCTGTTGGTGTTGTGGGGAAGCTTGAAGAAGGAGGGGGTTGCCAGTTCAGATTTCATTCTTATCACTTGACCAAGGTTCAAAATTGTGAGGTCCGTCGCCAATAGCCCTCGTGTTGCTTCTCAGTGCAATGTTAATATAAGAGTCATAATCACAAATCTTGATTTTTAGTGCAAGGCAATATTCATTAAAACTAAATTGTTGCAAGGCTATAAAGTAGAATATAATGTAATGGCTTAAAAATTTATCAGTATCTTGGTTGTTATCCTTATTTTGTTAACTAATCATTGTGCAAAATAAGGGGATTTGTAGCGAGTAACTCATTTTATAACAAGGAATTTCAGTAACAAAAGCATGGATGAAACAATATGTATGTAAGTAAGTATATGTATTTTTTTTAAAGATTACCAATAGTACATTTTAAATGGAATTTTTATTTTTGTTATCTAGCAGAGTTTGTATTAAGGGTACATAAATAGAAACACTGATTTTTCTTAAATGTACTTCCAGAATCTTCTGCTGTGAATAATACACTCTCTAACTCATCCTTGAGCAACGGTGCTACTTTATCATCATCCACAGTATCCAGTAGCTTCGCTAATTCAACATTTTCAAGTATCCATGGAAGCAATTATCCTCAACTTTCATCAGTAAGTGATTATTAATTATCTTTAAATTGTGCTTCATATATGTTTATAATTTAATGATGTATTTTTATTTTGTGTATAACTAATTGGGATATCAAAAAGATTTTAATAAATAATAAATGATTTTCTTTATGAATATTTGTTTTTAAAATAGTTTGCACACATCGCAGTAGCATTTCAATCATGACTAGTACCAGTTTTAGTGACAAAAAAAAGTTTAGTACAATAGTATTACTTTATCATTGAGAAATTTCAGTGAGATTATATTCAGATTAGCCCATTGTATTTCTCTTGTAGTTTCATTGTTAGAGTAATAAAATTAACAAAGAATTATAATTTAGTTGCATGTTTTGAAAGATATATAATGTTCAGCTGTTAATTACTGTATGGTAGCTGATAGTTAAATATAATTTTATTTAAATGTTGTTTTTTGGTTTTTAGATTTAAATTATTTTTATTAATATTGGAGGAAAGTTTTGTTTTAGACACTAGAATAGATGTGTTACTTTTAATATAAAGAATTAAATTAAGAAAGGGTCTATATCTTTTATTTTATAATTTATTTTTCATTTTTTTTATCATTTTGAATCAAATATTCAGTGAAGTGATGAAAAAGCTGTTTATAGTTCTGAGTGATTATGTACTCAATTATAATTAAATAGGACATTATCTTCTCATTTCCCCCTTTGATTGTTTAAAAGCTATGAGATTGTTAAATTATGATATAGATGAACAGAGTAATGCCATTAAAACTTTACTTGAGTCTTGGTATATAAAGCATTGTGCTAGTTAATGATATTGAGATTTGGCATTTATATAAAAATTCATAATTTAAGAACGTTGAGTAAAATGGTCACTTATATTTTTTTTAAATATAAAAAAAATGTTTGATATTATTTATATTTTTTCTTCATTATGCTGTGTCATTGATTATGATTTAATATTAAACAGTTGCAGTTTTGTGTAAATATGTTTGTTTACAGTGTAGCTTATTTATTTTTGCTGCCTTCAATAAAAAAAAATGCAATAAATTTTACATTATTACATATAAAATTAATTTTACATGATAAAAATTAATTATTATGCTTCATATTTCTAATATAGAAAGCAAAGTGTGATGCATATATATGCTTAATAAATTATTTTAAAAATTGGGGTTATCAAATTTATTTTTTTCGGAAGTAACTGAATCTGAGGAGGAGGAAGGAAAAAATATGCATATATATAGTTTGAAATGGAATGCTTTAAATGTTAAATGAATATTAAAATGTTTATTTGTCGAACAAGTTTCATTTTTACTGAAAACTAAAATATTTTTAATCTTAATTTCAATGAGTAAAAAACATTTTTCTTTTTAGAGAAGAATGTTTAAGTGATGTAAGTTAAGTTTCTGAAAAACTTAAAAATTTGTATCTTTACTTGCTAAAGATAAAAATTAATAAAAGAGCATTAAAAAAAAAAAAAAAAAAAAAAAAGAATATTTTAAATTTTTGTTTTTCCTGAAATACTGATGTTTATCACATATATAATTCAAAGGTTAAGATATTATATGGCTTTATTCTGAATATGTTAATTAAAAATAAGTTTAATTTTAGTGCAACAAAAGTAATAATTTAATTTTTCTTTAGCCTCAAACTCCACCATCTCCACAATATCCATCCAATCATCCACTTTGTGGTTCAAAGCATTTGTGTTCAATTTGTGGAGATAGAGCTTCTGGAAAACATTATGGTGTTTACAGGTGATTCTTGATTCTTCCATTATAAAGTTTTCTAGGAAATTTGCATCCTAACTTGTGTTGGAAATTAAACATCAGAACCTCTTGGTGATTTAAATTCATCATACAGTTTGTCAATAATTTTGTACTATAATTGAACCAGGTTTAAAAAATTAACAAAGTTGTAATTTAATTTGTAATTTTATAATTTTATTTGTAAAATTATAGACTAAGTGAACTGAATTTGTTTTTAGTCACAATTATACTCCTTGACTTATGAATGACATATATTGGGGTTATAACATTTAAAAGATTGGTCAGTTTATATCAAATTAATGGGAAAAGAAGAGTTCATATTTTTGAAATATTCACTCTTAAATTGTAATTAGAATGAAATATAATTTATCTAATATTTATATATATATATATATATATTTTCAGTTGTGAAGGTTGCAAAGGATTTTTCAAACGAACCGTTCGAAAAGACCTCTCTTATGCATGCAGAGAGGACCGCAACTGTATCATTGACAAACGACAAAGAAATCGCTGCCAATATTGCCGATATCAAAAATGTTTGTCAATGGGAATGAAACGAGAAGGTATGTGTGTTTCTTCTTATAAATAACACTGTTTCTAAAAAAAAAGAGATCTGCAATATTTGTATCAAATTTTGATCATTGTACAGAATGATTGAGACTACTGGATACCTAATAATCTTAAAATCCTAAAGTTGTTTGTGGAAATTTTTAAAATGAAGTGCCACCCTGAATGTTATCTCATGACCAATTATAAGATTCATTGCTAATTGTCCTCATGTTAACCTTAGAGCAATGTTATGTTACTGTAAAGAATACGGATTTAGTAAAATAAAGGTTAAAAACTGAATTTTAGTGGGGGCATTTTTCCATGCCTTGTGTATTATTTCAGGTTTTTTTTTGTTTTTGTCTAGTTGGAAAATATTGTCAATTACCAATTTGGTATTTTTCCAATTAAAGACCCACTATTTAGTGCTTTATTAAAAAATAAAATGTATGTCTTTGACTAAGCAACAAACATAGTTTCATTTGGCTTCTTTCATAGTTATTTCATCAATTCCCTACTAACTTTGGGAACTTGTTGGGATATTTTAAAGAAAATAGAGCTAAAAGGATTTGACTAGAATCATGTCCAGTATTGTGGTGAAAGCTTTGCAAACTAAATGCAATGGCATGGAAAAATGAACCGTATGGCTTTAGTGGAATAATACGACTATTTTGAAGCTAATAAAGAGTACTAATGATGTACTTCACTAAAAATTAAGAATTATTTCTTATGCATGCAATTAATTACTATGCTTAATGTTATGGTAATATTTGTTTCACTAATTGTAGAATGCATGATTAAATTATAAGCAGAATTTATATTAATGAAAAAAGGTGCCTTACACATATACACAAAACAACAAAAATTGGGAGATTAAGAAAAATAAATAAAAGAGGCATAGCAGTTATATTTTTTGATTGTTTTGATATCAAGAAATAATAAGACCTTTTTGTGGATGAATCCATAATCATTTATCTTATTTTTAATTGGAACTATAACATGCCTTCTAAAGCCTGAATGTACATAATTCTTTTTATTTATTTATTTTTTATTTATAACTATAACAGGATACACAGATTGTAGAAAAACCCACAGTTGAAAGACTTGGTAATAACATAAGATAAAAAATAGTTATGTAATTTAAAAAATGTGAAAAATTGAGGGAACGTATATGGTCTTTTTATCTTACTAAAGGAAATTTGTATTGTAGAGTTTTTTTTCTTCTTCCAAGTCTTAAAGATTTGAAAAATGTGAATTTTGGGCATCATATTTTAAAAATATAATTTTACTAATGAGAGTTTAAAATTTTAAGCTTCTTTAAAAATATTAGAAATTTTTGGTTATGTAGTTCTAATAAGATCTCTACATAATAATTTGTAATAATTTATCATAGAAAACACGTATATTTTATTTTTCAGAGATTTAATTGTTTTCAGATTAATAATTGCTGCTATATAAAAATTGTTAATGACTAACATATTTTATTAGATTTCTGAAATACGTCATTTTAGAGAAAAAATTTAAAATGGTTAAAATAATGGCTTTTTATTGGTGTCAAGGATTAAATATGGCCTGAGAATCTATGAAAACCTAATTGAAGAAAACCAATTTTATTTTAATAAAAAAATGGCAATATGCATCAATTCGAAGCTATATATGAATAATCTTGAAAATATTTGATCATGTTAACTGATTGTAATTATTTCTTAACTTTATAATATTTTTAGATCTTGTGCCATTAAAATCTTTCCTTTTTCCAAAATTGATAATAAAGGAATGAAATAAACTAAAGATTTTTTTTTTCTCTTGACAGCTGTTCAAGAAGAACGTCAAAGAAATCGAGAAAGGTCTGAAAATGAAGTTGAAAGTACAAGCAACATACAGCCCGATATAACAGTTGATAGAATTTTAGAAGCTGAATTTTGGATGGAAGCAAAAAAAGAACCAGTATGTATTTTTTCAGGATTATAGATTTGAATGTTTTATTTTATTTTCAGAACAATATGATTAAATAGATTAGCTGGTTCAAATGAATGAATTCCTTTGAAATTCCTTGAGTTTTCATAAATGTGTTAACTACAGTAAAAATAGATGCATTGGTATCACTTATATAAATTAACTTTTTGAATTGAATCCTGAACTTTTTAATATAATTTAAATAATGTTCCTCTAATAGATATCAAATTGATGCTTATTTTATTTTTTAAACAACTAAAGAAGTTGTAATCAAGTGACTTTGATCACAGTTTTAATTGGCTTATGGATTTGAATCCTGCATCCACTTAATGTTCATCATGGTGAATTATAGAAGTTGTAATTTCATTTGAAATTGCTCTTTAAATTGAACTGGATATAAAAGTTTTTCATTGATATTATGCATGGAAGTTAAGAGAGGGAAGTATCATTGAATTGTTGTCCTTATCTCTTGATTGTGGTTTGAAATTATGATTTCCTTCACAAATAATTTTTTGTATTCTTTCAATGTTTATTCAAATCGACCTGTTTCAGATTGAGGAAGTATTAAACTATTTAAGTGTTATTTGGTATTCTGAATAATAAGTTAAGTGCTAAGTAAGAAATTGAAAACTGCCTCTTTTTTTTTTCATAAGCTTGATAGACAGAACAAATAGGTTGTATTCATTTTGTCCAACTGGCATCCACTTGAAGAGGTTTGACTGTATTTACTCTTTTTAATAGCTTTTTAAAATATTTATAAAGCTAAATAGCCTAAAATTAATTTTAGGAAGTTAATTTGTGCAATGGATTTCCATTGGTATTTAAATTTTTTTTTTTTTTTTTTTTTTTTTTTTTAAATTTTAGTGTGTATATTTTTCAGCTTTGCATTCTTGTTGGAAATTCTTTTTGTTTTTGTAGGATGTTACAAATATAACTCAAATAGCAGATCAACAACAAATCCAGATAGTGGAGTGGGCCAAGCATATTCCACACTTCAATGACTTAGCTTTGGAAGACAGAATTACTTTGCTGAAAGCTGGTAATGCTTGTTCTTTATTGTTAATTCATTTAAATCTGTTGCTGCCAAAATTAACACAATGTCCTTTTTTTTTTTTTTTTTTTTTGGCTTTGAGAAAAGTTTTTGTGATTATTCTATTTTGCTAATATTTTTTTTAATGAAATATCAAAGATCCTCTTTCCAAACAACTGAAAAATGAGAAAATTTGTTTGAAATGTGTCCCAAATATGGTGGATTGAAAAAATTGTGGTGGGTAAAAAGGTATATTTATTAAAAAATAATTCAGAAACTATTTATGTATTTTTAAGAACAAAAGAGTAAAAAAGGTTATTCACTTCTGGGGATTGTTTGAACAACTTGTTGGAGATATGAAAATAGTTTTGATTTAAATAATTAGATTTCTGTAACAAAAATTTTTTTCTTGACATATCCTGAAATAATATGTAAAAGGATGGATCCATGGATATGGTATGAGAATTTTTAACTAGATTTAATCTCCTGCTGTAAAATCATTTCCTAATATTGATAGAAAAGCTCACTATTGTATTATTGCTTTTGTTGTTATGATTCAATTTTATATTAGCTTTTATAAGCTGAAGAAACATAATTGTTGGGCTTAAAGAATGAGAATTATTGGGGGAATAGGAGAAAAAAAAAAGTAAACAGATTCAGTTTCTGCATAAAAATGAAATTTTGTAACTAACTGCATGTTAGAAAAAGGTTGAATGCACAATGTTTCCATAGAAATAAATTTGAAAAATCTTCAAAAATTAAGATTTTTTGTAATATTTTCATTTCAATATATGTTATTGTGTAATTGAAATTAGGTATTGTTTATATATATTGAAATTGTATATATATATATATATTTCTTGCATATTTTTTGGCACATATTAGATTGCTTATTCATATTGTTTATTATAAGTATAATTGCACAAATATAACTTTATCACTTGATGATGAATGTGTATGAAATTGCAAGCTTCATATATATAATAAGCTGATGAGGATAAATTTTTTCTAAAACCTTTTTTTAATATAAGAATGAAAAGGTGTTTTCAGAGCAGTTTTTGATGCCTAATTTCACTAACAAGGTTGCATCATTTATTTTTATGAAATAGATAGTTTCTAGAAGATTGCCTTTCAATGAATTCCAGGTATAAATTTTACATGAAGTGAAACTTTTTATACTGCCCAGGAATTTTCAAGATCAATCTATAAAAATATGTTGTGTTTTTAACATCTTCTTGCAAGTTATGGATGGCATCATATGTATAAGTTTTCATATATATGACTTTTTGGGTAAAAAGTTTACATCTCCCATAAAATTTTCATTAAATTTGCATTTTCTTCGAACCTGGAATCGGAGTATGGTTATATAATTCTGTATAAATATATTATAGTTCTTTCTAAAAATTTTGAAAACAATTGCAATTCTTTCAATGTAATTATGTCTTTAAGCTTTCTTATTTACATCATTTTTGGCTTAGAAATCCTAGTCATTGTAACAAATTTTTGATTTCAGGTTGGAATGAAATTTTAATTGCAACTTTTTGTCACAAATCTATTGGATTCAAAGAGGGTATCGTCTTTGCAAATGGACGCATTGTCCACCGTATGAGTGCCATCAGTGAAGGAGTTGGAAGCATTTATGACCGCCTACTACAGGAACTTGTTAGCAAGATGAGGGAATTGAAAGTGGACAAGACAGAGTTAGGTTGTCTAAAAACCATTATTCTTTTTAACCCAGGTAAGAATATTACTGTGCCTGAAGTAAGAGGAAAATTGGAGCCTTAGGTTGAAATTTATTTTTTTTGGGAAAACATTGCTTCAGATCTTTTTTTCCCCTTCATCCTGAAAGCCTCTATAAATGTCGGGGATTTTTTTTATAAAGATTCATGTAAAAAGTATTTTTTTTTTCCAATCTAAATTATTGTTTCTGTTTCTTTTTTAACCATTTAACTGATCAATTTTTTTTTTTTTTTTTTTTTTTTTATGTCTTAAGTAACTTCCAAATTTTTTTTCTGAACTTTTGAAAGAGAATTTTGCAAAATACATTGTTCATATGAGAAATTTACACCAGGTGTATTGTTAAAAAGAAATCTTGGGGGAGTAGACATTGGGTTATCAAAATTTACTTCAACAAATTCTCTTAATGGTCTTGAAATCTTCATTCTGAATTATAATATTCATCCAAAGATTCTAAACCATCTTAAGATTCTGTATCTTTTCTGATGCACTAATCAAGAATCCTTCATCAGTATAATCTCCCAATACATACATTTGGTCAATAACCATTTTTCATTAAATAAAATGAGCAAAATTTGCAAAACTAAAATTTATTACATAGATTGCTGTAAAAACACTTATAATATATGCTGGCCCTGATCATTGATATCAGTCACTATTTCATGAAAGTAAGAATGAATACATTCTAAAGCACATGTGCCAGATTGATGCTTGGGATAGTCAGTATGTAAGCACATGTGCTGGCCAATAGACATTTGAGGTAAACTGTTTAGTGATTCATTTCGCGATTACTTACCGAATGTCGTATTTAAGGTTTCTGGCATACTTATAACTTGTTTAATTCATTTATTTCAGCTCATTAGTTGCTTTTAATAATCTTAGAACATTGAATTGCTAAATTATGATTTCTTATTTTATGAAAATGATAAAATGGGAACAGATTGTAAATTGTTTTTTAAATTCCTACTTCATGAAAAATGTATTTGAGATAAAATGTGTAAACTCTCTGAGAAATTAGCCTATTAGTGTATTTAAAAAGGTATCTATTGAAAAAATTTAGGATAAGAAAAAGTGTTACTTTTCAGTTTTTTTATTAAAGGTTTTTGTCAAAATTGGATGCAGCAACACATAAATAAAAACAAAGTAATTGAATGAAAAAATTTATGATTTTTAAATGTATTTTATCAAAATATAGCTGTATGATAAATAGTATAAATCAAGATTTTTAGCTTGTCAGCTTCTTTTGATATATGCATTTCATTAATATAAATGGTATAAACAATTGTAATAATTTGTATAATAATAAATGGCCATAGACTTTTAAATATTTTAAATCTGAGAAAGGATAGATAGTTAAATTTCAAAAGTTTGTTACAAATCTGTTTAAACTAAATTTTTGATTTTTTTGAAAATTCTGCACAAAATTGATGTAAAAAAAAAGCAAAAATGAATAAATAAAACTTATTTTATCTAAGGTTTTTTTGTATTAATTATATTGTAAGGGAAATTGTTTTGCAGACCCTCAAGCTCAGTGTTCATGCTAAAAAGTAATATGGAAAGAAATCAGCACTTATTAAGAAAAGATTAAGTGTTTGAGTAAATGGATTAGCTGTTCAATATTGATTTTGCTTTGTGTGTATGTCAGACATGTATAATTTGAAATCTGTGAAACTTTAGCTACAGCCCTGTTTTTACCAATTAAGTTAAATAGTAATGAGCTGTTTCATGTTAGATCATATTGGATTTTAAATGTTGAATGTAGTATGACTTGATTTTTAGAATTTGATATGACATAGGAGTTTTTTTTTTTATAATTAAGAATTATGAGGTATGATGCAAGCAGCTCATTGTTAGAGTCAGGAATTTAAAGAACAAGAATCAGCAATCCACCCAAAAACTGTTTTTTGCTTATTCTGAATTATTCAGAGTTATTATCCCCTCTCTGCTTTCTTCAGTGTATAGCCATGCATAACACCATGTACTCCGTTTAGAGCAACTAACAAACAAGTACATGGATGAGCCTCCAATCATGGAGTATGTCTTTATTAGATTCAGCACATAAAAGAAAAAACTTATTTTCGGTTGGAGAAGCTAGAGAGAAGGAAACATCTGATTGTATTTAAAGCACAAGCTAGGAGGGAGAAAAAAAAGAGTTCAAATGCAAAATAATGATCTTAAAAAATGAAAAGAATTCTCTGAAAAACACTTCTTGAACTGCTTCTGATTATAAGGATGACTTGAGAAAAAATAGTCCTTATTAAGTCAGAACATGAACAAATCAGGATGAACTAGATTGGAATCGGAAGAATGTGTAAAGAACTCTGAACGAACTAATTCGTTCAGCAGTAAATCTTTAAATTGTTTGGTTTTGAATTAGGTCCAAAATGTTTGGTAAATGACTCCAAACTGGAACTGCTCATATAACAGACAGATCCTGGGTTATTTTGCAACTATTTATTTCCTTTTCGTAATCAATTTCTGCATCCAAATGGAATCAAACTAAATCCCCCCATTTAATTGTATTTTTTATTATCAATCTTAATTTGTATTTTTTTAATTTAATTTTAATCAATTCTAAAATTCTCGCATTTTTATTAGGTATTTTAGAAAATAAAAAAAAAAAAAAAAGCATATATATGATGTGTATAATAAAAGATAAAAATTTTGCATTTCTTTTTCATTTACAGTTGTCTTTAAGAATATTTTTGATTGTCAACACGTATTTTAGAACTTTGAGTAATAACTCAAAAATGCCTTGCTATAGCTGGTTTATATTTATTAATGTAAAACTTGATATTGCCACTAATTGGAATTTGTTCAAATCTAGGAATGAGATTTATAAATAATATTTATGAAAATTTTCTCTTTATTTTGATTTTTATTATTGTAAATTAGGAAAGCAAATAAAAGTATAATATGAATTTTAATGCATGATATATTTCTTGTGTTCTTATATTTATTGTTCCTAAAACATACAAAATAATTAAACAAGTTTATGCATGTGGTATTTAATGTTTGCAGATACTGAGAACTAAAATAAAACATTCATGTATTATTTCATGTTATAGCTAGAATGTAATATCTTGTGCACTGCATATTAAAGCATTAGAAGTGGACTTTTTTAATTAATTTTTTCTATAAAAATATTAAAAGCTTTCTCTAAAATTTACAATACATTTTATGATAAAAGAACAGTTCTTTAAAAATTAGCAGGATCGAGTAAGAACATTTCATCCATAAGAACTGAAATTTCCATCCCTAATCAGAACTTTAAAGTGCTCATTAAAGAAAATTTAATCTTATCTGAAAGGGTTAAAATCTGACAATCAATAATATTTTAAACATATTTTACTATGAAGGAAAAATTAATAAATTTAACTCTATGTTTTTGAATACTGCAATTATCCTTCTAATTTGAATAATGCATAGATTACTTTACTGGGACATTATTTTCAGATGTGCTAAAATGTGATTTTTTTTTTGCATAGATTCATTGTAATCAACTTGTACTGCATTGAAATAAAATAAATTATATATATATATATATATTATAATTTATGTGAGATTGAATCAAAAAAAATTGAGGACTTAAGATTAAATCCTGATTCAAAAATATTTGAACAGTTTAAAAGGCAATAATCCTTTAAATAACCCTTTGATTAATGATATGCTTTTCCAGTTCTCCTTTTTTTCAAAAGCATTGGTAAAAGTTTTATTTTGCGATGTTTTTATTTCATCTGAGGACTGAAATTGTAACTCTAAATTATATTTGATGTAACAAAGGACTATATCCAATGAATTCAGTTTGATAGACGAATTAATATAATACTGGAGTAAAATTCGGAGAATAAATTCTTTTACCATTAGAAACTAAAATGCTGACACTTTGTTATGGAAAAGATACCATTACCTACTTTGTCTCTTCTTGGGCCATTTATATTGATTACACCTTTAACAAATAACATAAAATGATTTTATAATATTCCCTTGTTCTGAATGAGTTATTTATTGAGAAGAATCCATAGAGTAAATTTTTGAACTCTTTAAAACAATACCACCTGTTGCTCATTTGATCTAAATGTTGTAAAATCTCTGTATATCTTGAATTAGCATTTCCCACATTGGATATACTTGATTTACTCATAAATATCTTTTGTTTGGGGAGGGTGCTCCTGAGTGTCCTTCCTACCATGTCCCTTACAAGTTCATCACATTTTAATCGACTGTCCGGTTTTTCATCATCATTGTGTTTTCTTTCATTCATCAGTTTTAAATCTGCCTGACTTGGTGGGGAAAAATTCCTACCATAATTTATTTGCTTTTTAAAAAAACATAGACCTTTTACACCATATTTGGATTTTTGACCTTTTACCTTTTTTATCACCTTGTATTTGTTTCAAATTTTTAAACTAATATAGTTTTTATTAATTTTAACTAATGCTTGGTGTAGCATAGCCTGCTTAGGCTCTTGCACCATTAAATCCAACTTTCACTCACTCACTCGCTCAATTAGCATTTCTATAATATGGATCTCAAATTCTGGAAAATTTATTGTTTTAATTTTACTTTTGAAGATCCATGTTTCTATTAATAAAGAACATAAAAACTTCTGTAATACATTTGTGTACAGATATATATGTGGTAGTTTAAATTAAGTTCTATGGGTGGAACCATTTTCATTAAGAAATTAAGAAGTGGCAAAATAAATTTCAAATGCTATATTTTTAATTATGTCCTTATATTATCAAAAATTGCTGCTGATATGCTTTATATGTTTAGATATAATTTTATAATTACATGAAAACTTTTTTCAATTTCTAGAAGCAAAACATTTGAAATCAGTCCAAGAAGTGAGCAACCTACGAGACAAAGTATACACAGCTTTAGAAGAGTACTGCAGACAAAACTATCCAAATCAACCATCAAGATTTCCCAAGTTGTTACTCAGACTGCCAGCTCTGCGTAGCATGGGACTAAAGTGCAATGAGCACCTATTTTTCCATAAGCTTATTGGCAACCCTACCCCGATTGATAACTTCTTAGTAGCAATGCTAGAAAACCAAAATGATTCTTAAGAACAGAAATATAGTCATTGCTGATGGATATGAGCATTCATTCCCATTTCGAACACTTAGGCATTACTTAAATATCTTGTTTTTGACTATATGATATTTAAAGAATTTTTCTTTTTAGATTAAATGCAATATCTTAAGTATTTGTTTTCTCATTGCATATCATAAAGATAAATTTAGAAAGTTGTGTTAAATTTATTTTTTTTTTATATTATACTGCAGAGAATTTAACAAAGAGAGGTATTGTGTTAAATGTGCAAGGATATATTAGAGAAATTTTTGAATGAAATTTATATATAAACATATTTTACAATTTTTTTCTTTCCCCCCCCCCCATCTAGATTACAGTTTAAAGAATTGTTTGGTGCAGCTTGGCCAGATTTGGTTTTCACACTATAAACCCTAACTATCACTTGCTCTTGAACATACAAATCTTTTACATTCTGTACCTCCAATTCCCAATGACATCTTTTTTATTGCTAAAGTGTCAAAACTTAAGTAGCTATTCAAATCATCCTTTTGCTTTTTGTGTTGCTAAAAATTGTTTTTGCTAATACCATATCATTTGATTAATATCCTTCGAGGCTCTTTTTATAAGCTCCAATGTAAAATTAAATAAAAAAAATCTCTTTTTTGCTCAGAATGTCTCTTTCCAGTGAGATGCATAACTTTTTGGTTTGATCATTGATTTGTGTATACACTGCTAAACATACTTGTGGGTTTTAGTATAGTAATTTTTGCATAATTTCCTTAGTGACAAATAAATAGAAATGTTACATTGGCCTTGAGATTCATGCATTTAGGATGCATCATGCCTTTGTTGAATCTGGAAAACAATATCATTAATTGGCTTATAATTTTTACCAACTTTATGCCACTCATAATTTGATTTAGAAGTTATTCAAAAATCACCAGTTTCACTTTTAGAGTTTACAGATAAGAGTTAAAATATGTTCTTTTGCTGTTATTGTTGCATAAATCAAACTCTGCTGCTCTCTGTTCACCTTGAAGAGAAACCATATTTTTATGTTATTTTTCTTCCTGTGTTTTCTTCAACATTTTGATACTAAGCTTTTCTGTTGCAGAATTATGTGAAAATCAGAAATAAGAATGCTTTAATAAAATTATCAAATTAGTTAAGATGGGCTGCAACAATATCAAAAGAGACTAGAGAACTAGATATCTTGTTAACTATGCTTGGCACAAATATTCCTGATAGATAACATACCCCATCTGTAGCAATGAATGCGTTAAAAAAAAAGGAGAGATGAGTTCAGCTGAATGATCAATAAAGGTAGTGGCTTATTCAACAAATTAGATTAGTATTTTTTTCCCTTTATTTTTGAAAATAAAATTTCATGTTTAAAAATATTAATTTTGTTCAAGATATGGTAAAGAAACACCGTGTTAAAATGGTATTGAATGATCATATGTCTTTTAGATACCTGAAAAATGGTCAGTTAAATAACAATTTTATGGTTTTAAGGATTTTTTTGTCATTTTATTGTGGGTTTGTACAAGTGTATGCTTTTATCTGTATTTGTGCTTCATATAACATTAGGAATTCTTTTGAAATATGTATTTCTTTTTAATGCATGCCATGTATTTATTTTATGTAATTTTGCATAAAGTTATTTGTCTAACGAGAAAGAATTGTATTTTTAATATTGGAGATTGTATATATGCACAGAGAAGAATGAGAAGAACTTGGCATTGTTAAATATCTATTTTTAACCTACGAGATATTTAATCGATATAAAATATGTTCCTGATCAATAAAGCTGTCATCGCTGAAATTTTATTTTCTATTCAAAGATTGTGAGAAATGTAACTTACAATATAAGTTGTACTTTTTTAAAGCTCAAATCTCTTAAAATTTGGCATTATATCTTGAGCTTAGGATACATATCTTGTAAGTGAAATGTAATTCTTGTGTTGCTGCAAAGTTTTAAGTTAAACTTAAATAATGCATTTTATTGTTCATATTAGAGTATGAAATATGTTATACAAGAGTTAAAACAATTATTTACATGATATGAAATATTGCAGCCAAATTGTTTATTACAAAAGTGGATAATTTTGAAATGGTGAAACTTTTTTTTATATTTACTTAAATCGTGTTAGTCTAAGTTGTTTGAATGATAAATATTTGTGAGTGTATATGAAATTTTTTTCACATGGAAAATGATTTGAAATGCAAGCTATTAGCAGTAAAGTATGAACTTAAAATATTTAATTTGTACTGGGGTATGATGGCAGGTTTGAAAAAGCCTTCCCTTCTTCACCAAATCATTTTGCACATGCAAGTTTCACTCTTCCTCAGATGTCAGTAGGGGAAATATTTTACTTCAGCTTTCATCAGAGCTAGTGACCTCAGTTCCTTGTCAAAACCTGAGCAGGATTAACTATTTTTTTTTTTTACATGCTAATATTTAACCTCTTGAGATTTAAGTTTTTAAAATTTTAATTATTTGTGTAATTATGTTAAATTTTAAAATAACATTTATCATAGGAGATATGTTGTTATGGCATGAGAGAACTATAAATTAAAAGCCATATAATCCACACTAATTTTTTTAAAAAAATAAAATTTTGTGAATGTATAGAAAACTAAGATGCTTCTATTTGAGTTTATCATATGTTGCAAGCAAAGATTGGAATTATCATCACTATATTCAATGTAATGTTTGACATTTAAAAATTATTTTATCTTTATAATGTATGTTACTTTTAGTGTATTTTGAGAATATATATATATACATACAACTATGATCCACAGCTTCTATTCATTAATTACTCATTATGTAGTTCATAACATGTATTTGAAGTCATATGAAAATCATTCATATAACAGTTTCATTTTAACTCTTGCATTCATTCAAACTGGTTTTTGTTTCGAATATCGATTAAGAAGATTGATTGTCCAGAAGATTTAACACTGCCAATTGTCCATTGTAATTACTTAAGACTTTTTTTTTTGTCATTATTTATGTATCATTATCATTACCTTTGTGAATGCATTGCTTGTAAAATTAGTATAGTTGCTTTAAAATTCATTACATGTTAGAGAATAATTGAATGAAGAGTGATTATTTACAAATCTTATACATTTACTTCTCTTTTTAGAACTAGTAAGTTGAGAATTATTAGTATGTTTCATTTTAAACTTTTACATAACGCAAGGTCTGTTGTTATTTTCTAATTTTATGTTTCTTAAGAGTACCTTAGCAATATTGGATATCTCATTTATAAAAAACTTATATTTTTTATGCTTTTCAATTTATGTGTAAATTTTATACCTAGTGTATTTTCCATCATGTTAAAATTAGTTCTCAAAATGTATTTTAATTCTACAGTAAAGCCTTGTTAAGTCAGATTAAATGGTACCAGATCTGGTCCATTAAAATTTGGTTAACTGGAGAAAGAGAAAAAATGAAATTAAATGAAACAGACTTACAGAAAATCATCTGTTTATTGAATTAATCAAGTTTGGTAAGTAGGATTCAAAGATGAAGATGTCTACTTTGTGAACAATAGGAGTGTTTTTGAAGATGTTTCGTAGCATTTTCCATTTAAACAAGGTAACATTATGAATCATTTGTCACTGGTAATAAAAAGTGTAACTAAGATTGTGTTGACTTTACACTGAATTTTTGATAAGTCCTCCTCCATCCCAATTTCTTTACACTGAATTTTTGAAAAGTCCTCCTCCATTCCGTTTTCCTTTCATGTATGTATAGATTTCAGTAAAGAAAATATTTTTTCAAAATATATGAATGAAACAAACAAGTAAATATTAAATTTGCAGATCACTTCTCAAATTATCTTACAGGCTGTTATGGATCTTTTGGAGATTTGAGTAGAAGGAATCTGACTTAAGAAAGTTCTACTGTACTTTATTACTTAGATTGAAAATTATTTGTAACAAAAGAAAAATATGCTATTATGTATACATCTTTGTGTCACTAAAAACCTGCTGTGTAGCCAGAGCTGATGCACATTAAATCTGTCGAGGCTTAAAGTCCTCCTTTTTGAATGGCAGTTAGGAGAGGGAGGTGCCAGCTCAGGTATCGTCCTTGTCACTTGACTGAGGTTCAAAATTATAAGGTCCATCGCCAATAGCCCTTGTGTTGCTTCTACTGCGATGTTAATAAAACCAACCAATCTAATATGTATTCGTAGAAGTAGATTTTCTGGGGATTGCCATTTCTTAACTTCTGATATATCAATTTCAGTAAGAAAATAATTTAAGAATTTATTGTATGACTATATTTGTTGAAATGAATATATATTAAATTGAAATGTTGACTCATCTTCATTTTTAGGCATCATGTGTTAAAATATTATACACTTTTGTATATACATTTAAATAATGATTTATGATCATTAAGATATTTTTGAAGTATTAAAAACAGTCTTATGATTTTTTTTATGTAAAATTATAGTTTAAAAAGAAAAAGGTTGCCTTTAAATTATTTAAAAAAAAATTATTACGTTTGGGAAGGAAAAAATATTAGATTTGTTAAGCTGAAATTTTTTTTATTCATTTTGATTTGATGTAATAAAATCTGCCAAGTCAAATTTAATTCATTAGCTATTTTCAATTAAATGACAATGTGAACTCATTGCAATTTCTGAATGTTTTTATCTGATATATGAATTTAATTTGAGTGAGAATCATGAGTAGAAATCCTTGTATGAAATTTCATGTTGTAGGACTTATTGTGTATGACATTTTTTTTTAGTTAAATTAATAATTTTTATGTTTATATACATAAAAGATATCCTATATAGTTTATACTTTTTGTGTAACAAAAAAACTTGTGGATGAATATGATACCAGTGTATTTGTAATTTTAGCTAGGCATAAAGATATATTTATCAATTATCATATTTTTAAATATATATCTTTACATTTGGTACAAATAGTAGTGCATGAACTTAATTATTAATTAGAATAGAGTCCTGCACGGGTTTGATTTTTAATCATGATCACTTGTTTTCTTTTTAACAAATACTAAGTGAAATTTATCCAAGCATATAAAAATATTCTTACAAAGAGAGTATTATTGTGATGCATAAATTATTGCTGCTAAAAATGATTCATAAAATTAAATTTCAAGGATTGAAAGTTCAGTAATTAGAGCAAATGTTGATCAAATACCATCTAGTCGTGTTATGTCAAGAAAGAACAACTATGATATGCTAACCATACATTAGCCCAATCAGATATGTAATTTGCATACATTTGATGTTTTCATTTTTTTTTTGTGTGTGTTCATACTGATAAACATAATTCCTGGCTTTTGTATCTAATCTATTTGGAATATTTTTCCAATGATTTTGAATTTGAAGTTTACTATCAAAAAGACAATTTTGTAATTGATTTTTAAAAATGACATATGCTACTGAGAAATTGAAAATAAATACTAGATACTATAACCACTTATACTAAGAGGTAAGAACAAAACCATTATCTTCATCTTATTATTTTTTTAAACTTAATTTGATTTATTATTGGTACAGTTATCAAACTTTTTAAACAAGGGATTCAAATATAAAAATAAAATGTAATTGTTAAATAAGCTGTATTTTTGATAAAAGAAATATATTGCAAATAAAAAACTTACAATAATTTGTGTAAGTAATCTTTATTTGTGTTTATTCTGAAATTATTTGTTTTATAATTTCTATCGGTATTCAAATGCATACATCAGATTCTAATTGTGCTCTATAAGATTAATAAAATAATTTTAAAAAATGTCTTGTGGAGCCCGATGAGTGTATGTATATTATACAAAGGTCAATTATATGGTCTAAATATGATTGTACCTAAACAATGCTGCTATAATCCCGTGCAGGTCTTCAAGTCAATTATAGTTTATACATATCAGATTCTGAGAACTTTATAAGATAATTTATTTGCAACTAATCTACATAATGTATAAAAAGTTTGATTTATGTTTATCTGCATGTATTTTAATTATATTTTGAAAAATATTATTAAATCCCATTTGAATTTTATTTTTACCTTAACTTTATAACATACAAAAACATAATATAAAACTGCTATTTTGAAATGAAATAAATGTTTATGTACATATATGGTTAAATAATGCTATAATTTATTTTATGCAGTTTTCAGCAATGAGAAGATCTAAAAATTTTTCCCCCCATCTTTGTTATGGAAGGTATTACTGCAGTAAAATGTAACATAAAATATATTTGTAAAAAAATTTGTATATTAAAGAAATTGCTTTCAAATTACTGCATGAAAGGGGAAAAAAATGTTTTAAATAAATTGTTTTTGCTGTATGTACATTTTACTTGAATAATTGTGAAGTAAGTTAAGCATTTTTTTAAAAATCTTTCTCTTGTTAAAGTATATTTCATTCAATATCAATATTTTCTCTGTTTAGAATACAATTGTGACTGTTTCATCACTGCCACAGATATTTATTCATTATTTGTTTTTGATAAACCGTACATCTTCTTTTTCTGGGTTGTTGGATTTTATTATTGTGTGAACTATATATTTAGTCAGACAAACTCATTAGAAAACTGGGGATATGTATTAAATTTTTGACTATAGTAGTATTCTGTGTTAGTTGTTTATGATGCTCTAATATTTGAATGTTCTAGAAGTTAGTGTAATGACTTTATTGAATGTCTTTGGAATATTGTACTAACTTCCAGAAAATATACTGTTTAATATATTGTAATGGGAATTTTTAATTGGTCTGAAATGCTTTGTAATTTCATAGTTTATGTGTATTTCATTTAATGGATGTTTCTATTTTTGTGTTATTTCAAGGATACATTAGGATTTATGTACCTGCGTTGAAGTATTTGAAATTTTTAAAATGTATTGTTGCAATTACAGAGATATCTATATCCAGCTGAGATTTTTTGTAGCATAATATCAGTCTATAAATGTTTAAAAGAAATATTTTTTCAAATTAATGGTAAGTAAATGTTTTCATGATAGTATATATCACATGTTTGTACACTCAGTGAATGTTAAAAATTTCTAGTTTTTCGCTTGCAAAGCTTCTTTTTTAGATATGCATTTAAGAACAAATCTGAAAATGTTTGATTTTCTAAGTGACAAATACTAAATGAGTATTAGATTTGGAATAATCTAAACTTTTCTTAAATGTCTCTTATATTTATATAATCTAAAAGCATTTCATGTGTGTGCGGGGATTTCTACTTTTGTAAAAAGATATTTTAGTTTCACAGCTGTGTTTATATAGTTTACACATGATCACTCAGGTCTTACTCACTGTGATTTGATTGAAGTTTTTGCACTATAACTGTATACAAGAATTGTGTATGCTTACAAAATGTATGTGATGCACTTGCTTGGTTGGCATCCATTTATGCACATCATAGAGGAAAAAGTTAAATGTGTTTTCAGCTGTATCCCTTCTGTTTTTGTCACAAAGCTTCTATTAAAGGCTGAAACCACTGCCATTTTGAACCTTCTTAGTATATTCAGTGTACTTTTCTGTGTTTTTATACTCTTTTAATAATACTATGTACTTTTTTCATTAATTTATGGTCTATGTCATAAAGTGTTAAAAATATTCATTGATATCAGTGCTTTTAAATAAAATTTCCTATAAGCAAGCTTGATTTTTTTTTATTTCACAGTAACGCAACCAAATTCTATTCAACAATATGATAATCACATGATTAATTTTCTTCAGTATATGTGGTAAGCTTCCTTGCTGGTTAATTTTCTATGAACACCAAAACCACACCCGTTTAACAGCATTATGCTCGCACTACACTATTTGCTGATGAATTTCAGCTAGGTAAGTTTTTAAGCAAGTATACTATTGAAACTTAGGTTTTTATTAACCAATCATTAGTGTTCAAATGCCATGAATGTCTCGGCTGTCTAGACAAGGAATTTAATATACACGAGGAATTGTGCACCTGACAGAGCTTTTTTACCTTTTTTTTTCATACACCCTTGTATATAACTTATTTTCCCACTTTATATCTTATCTAGAGGAATAATATTAACCCCAAAGGATATGTGAGCAGCATGATAAGTCGCAAAGTCATCGGATGGAGTCCGTGATTCGAACAATGAAAGAAGCTAATTATAAAATGTGTTCCAATACATTTCTAGATCATTTGCTTGCAAAATAAGAAATTTGATCACTAAAGTCTTTGAAAATAAGTTGTAATAAAGACTGATAAGTGATCAGTAAGGCTAAATATTTTTAGAAATATCAAAAAGAGCAGTAACATTATTAGTACATATTTCTCAGCTTGTTCTATAGAAATAAAGATATAAATAGGTTTGAATACCATGAATGATGCATTAACTATAATTACAGAAAAATACAAAAGAACATTTCAGATAAAATTTTATTATAAACTTCTTTTGTAAATCACAAAAAATTTGATAAAAGCAAAAGTCTATATATTAAAAAATATAACACTTTTTTTTGTCAGGTACCATTGAGACAAACAGCATACACACAAAATAAAAATCATATTTACTATTACAGCAGTTTTTTTTTTTTTTTTTGACGAAAAAATTTTTTAAAGTTTAAAAATTTTTTTATTTATTTTTTTTTTTTTTTAAAAAAAATTTTTTTTTTTTATTTGTTTTTTTTATTTAAAATTTTAAGTTTTTTTTTTTTTTTTTTTTTTGCACATTTCTTATATTTTCATTACATTCTAAATTAAAAAATATTGTTAAATTCTAAACAATAACATAATAGGGCCATTTTCAGGAATACATACTAGATAACCATTCTGAAATGACAGGTATTTGAAACTCTAAAAATAAAAATGTATTATTTCTATTTAGTGGTATACACTCAATTTTGTTTTTACAGCATAATAGACATGTTTAAAAATAAGGAGGCATATAACCAAAAAATTTTTTGAAGTAATTTTGAAAATGTAAGAAGTGCAATACAATTTCTTTGAAATTTTGGTTGATAATGTGAAAACAGAATGGAGTACATTCATTTCTTTAGCCACAAATACATGAATGTAAATTGGAAAGCAAATAAAAGATATTGTATAACTCTTGAAGTAAAACGTTCCAAAGATAATTATTAAGAATATACACCTGCATTACTACAATAGAATTTTAATATAATGAAAAAAATGTATATCAATCCTTTCTTTTATTCAAAACAAACACACAGCCAAGAAAAAATAAAATGGTACTCAACATTCGAAAGGAAAATTATCACAGGATTCCCATGTAATGTCGGATATATTATAACTTTTAAATTGTCACATCAACAGAATTTTTTTTTTTTGAAAAATAATTGGTTACATTCATTATTTATGTTAATTTTGCATAAAATATAATGTACAATTACAATAATTCAAATTGTGCTTAAACTTAATGAAGAAACAACAAATTTAAAAACATATGCGAAATGATTAAATTTGGGCTTTAATTCAATTAGTTCTAAAAAACAACAAGTCTTCTTTTTAAAATAAATATCTTTCTAGTTCTTTGTGGGAATTCTGTGATCCAAGACATTAAAAAGACAACCTACAAAACCTTTTCCATCACCATCCAAGAGAATTATTCATACTTACAAAATTAAAGTACATTATGCCTAAGGATAATAAAAACTTTCTATATGATAAAATTAGAAATCTGCTATAAAAGGGATAAAATGACTGATTTTAGCCTAAATAGCTATTTTAATGGAATTGCAATTATATTTGAAAATAGGTTACTTACAAGTTTAAGGTTAAGTTACTTCCAGGGTCATATTATTTATCTCTATCTCATTTGTTCCATAAATTTTTTATGCAGAAGCACTATCAGAGTAATTACAGTATCTATAAACAGCTAAAACTAAATGTCTTTGCCATTACTTCTAGTTAATTAATATGTAATGTATACAATATTCAAAAATCAATATACCAGATGCATAATGACAAAGATTTCACCAATGCAAAAAAAAACTAAAAAATTATAAACCATATTCTATCATTATTAATCATAAAGGCACAATCAACATAGCATTAACATGAAGTAACAGTTAAACAAAGTTCGACTCTTGAGTTATGCATAAATATTCAGCATACAAATATACAACACAATGGGGGTATTTCCCAAATTCATGAATTTTATTCAATCAAATTTATCATTCTGAAACAACCAGCAACTTTTATTTTGACATTCATTGAAATTAGGCCTCCTCCAAAAACTATGTAGTAGAACAAATATATTTAAATACTTATGAATTAGCTACTAATTTTAATAAATCTGTGTATTTGTTTAAAATATATGTTTACTTAGAGGATATTACAAATAAGTATATCATTGTTCTTTGTCACAGAATAAAAATTATGTGATGTTCTTATTTTTACAATGCTTAGAAAAATATTGGAAAAGTTCATATACAGTGAAAAATAAAATAAATGGCAACAGGGATGAGTATAATAGAACAATGCGATATAACATTTTTTTTTTCATTATTTCAACATTTAAATGGCAGTTTGAAATACAAAGAACTTAATTTTTTTTTTTTAATTTTAAATCACAATAAAATAAAATAATTTAGAAATGGGCAACACACATCAATTGTTATGTGACAAATAATATACTACACCCACTGTTATGTGACAAATAACTGGATTTTCAAGACTAATATTTTAAACTAACTTCTCACGTCAGACAATATAAGTCCACAAAAAATATCCTCAAATGTCTTCCAAAAAAATATGTAATTTAAAAGAATGGTAATATTTTAACACATTTAAACTACTTCAAATTGTAATGTAATCCTCTATAAACTACAGTATTATATTGCATTTATCACTGCTTTACAAAATAGATTTTCTTATTTTAAATCATCATACTGGCTGAGCCTTTCTCATAAACAATTATAAAAATTTCCTCCATTTAAAAATCTGATCTGATTTTTGAACACGAGAAAAAAATCCTTCTTCACATATAGTATTAATTCCCTGATTAGGTTTAATTAATAGAGCAAAACAATTTATATAAACATATATTTTTAAAGACAAATACATAAAGTAAATGATTATTGTTCATTGCAAAAAACAATATGTTTCAGAAGGCACATATGTATAAAATCTAAAAAATATCACAAATAAAAAATGTGATTGATTATCTTATGACTTATTCCTCACACACAACCATTTTTCATGTATATTTATTTCTCAGTAGAATATTACATTAATAAATATTTTCTCAAACCTTCTTTCATAAACTACTATAATACTTTTACTTATCTTATACCCAATTTAATATTTATAGCATGCAAGATTTTTGTGTTTTCACAATATTTGTACATGTGTTTGAAAATTTTTGCATAAGTTCAAACAAAATATTTTTACCACAACTTAAAAATAAAATTTAAAGAAAAAAGAAAGAAAAACTAATATCAACATTGAATAATTTAACGATGAATAATTTTGATATCCAATTAAAATTAACTTTATTAATAAATCAATCTGATCAGTTTCATTTACTACAATTCAAATGACGTTTCCATTCCAAAACTTTTATGACCCGCATGTGAAATAATACATTGTTCTGATAACTGAACACAATGATTCAAATGCAATCCAGGTTCAGTACTAGGTTGCTGCATATTTTTTTCAAAATCTAAAGGACGGTTTGCAAATTTCTCATATAGTTCAGATTTAATACTAGCTATTTTTTTACCAAGATGAGGATTCTTCTTAGGTTTACATGCTAAAGCCATTGAAAAAAGACTTTGTTTAGAATTCACTCTGGAATTTTTCAAAGGGCTGGATTCAATAAAGTTTACAGGATATGAATAAATTGGGAGCATTTGTAAAAGTAAGTCATTTTTCTTTTCATCATCAAAGTTTCTAGGAGGACTGGTACAATCAAAAGATTGCCTGCCATTTTTTATTGGACTAAAACATTTTGAAGATTGTTTTTCACTCATTTCAAGAGGTGACAATGAATTTGATGATTTTTCGGTGGATTTTATGCAGGCACGTAAATCAATGCAAGTGATTTGTTCTTCATCATCACCAACATTTCCCCCTTCATCATCAAACAAATTATTTTTGGTCTGTAATACTGAGTCTTCCACATTACGAGAATCTATCTTCACAGATTCCATTCTTTTATCAGTATCTTTGAAACTTGTAGTTAAAGGTTTTTTGCAGGAGTCGCTATTAATAATAATCTTACTGCTACTACTAGATTTGGACAATAAAATCTCTGGTTCAAAATCAATCGATTTCATTAAATCCATCATACTCATGCAATCTTCACTTCCATTAATCCACTCACTAGAATCCTTTTTTGATTTATTATTATCTTTATACTCATCACTCATAGTATTCATTAACTCACACATATTCATCGCTTCATTTTTAATTCCAATTTTTCTGTCTTCACACACATTTCCATTTTTATTCTCATCTATTTGTTCTAACAATAAATTAAATGAGTCCATGGTTTCAGAAGAATTAAAGAATGAAAATTCTTGTTTTAAGGACCCAAATGAACTAATTCCACTGTCAGAATCATTTATTTCATCATTTAAATGTGATTTTTTAATTCTTAAGGAGTCACAGGTAGAATCATCTTCAGCATCACTATAGCTAGAAGCACAAGAATCATTAGATGAACTACAATTGGCATCCAAAGTAAGATCACGAGCAAAATTAGATGTACAGTAAAAATCTTTAAGAGATGTATGCATTTCTTCAGAATTTAATAACAATTCCTTACACATAGTAGGTTTAGAAGTATTTGTATTTTCAATATTTAGGGAACCAAGCATATCAGATAAATTGAAATTAGCATTGGACTCAATATCATCTAATTTTTTTACATTCTGAGTATTATTCAGATTGGACTTACCAAATCCGCGATTATTAGAATCTTGATTGTTAATTGATGAAAGTAATTCGGATAAACTTTCCTCTTCTTTGAAAGAATTATCTGATGGTTTTCTGCATTCATTTTCAAAAATATTCACATCAGGTACATCAATGCTATCAAGGAGGGTATTTTCGTTCGCATTGTTGTCATGCTTAATTTTCGTAAGATTTTCATCCCGTATGCATAGAGATGTCAATATATCCGATAAACCACCAACTTGATTCGAATTTATTTTCATTTTATTACTTTCGTCAGATCTATTCTTACATTTATTTTTCTCTAGAAGAGGAACGGAATTTTTGGGTGATTTGGAGGAATCTAGCAACTCGAGTAACCCGTTATCGATTTCACTATCAGTTGAAGGCTGTCGATTAGCATTATGACTATTACGAGATAAGGATACATGTGAATGGTTAAAAAAATCCTTATCAATTACATCATCATCACGTTCACTAATCAAATTATTGCTACAATGAGAATTATGGTCATTACCGAAGAAAGTAGTGAAAGCGAACTCACTAGTACCATCAGGTGATTCATCTCCAATATCAAGGTCGATTCTTTTGGAGGAAAGAATGGCGCACTTTTTGGAACAAAGGGTATTCCTGTATCCTACACTTACTTCAGCCATCTGTTTGAGCTTTTCGATTATTATTTCAGGGAGGATCGATAATTCCACAAGTTTTATGATATAACAACTGAAAAATTACACTGGTTTCAAATAAAAATTGGACAGAGATGTTTATAAACATGGCAGTCTCTGCTCCAAATTTAAACTGACTAATTCTGTGATGCCAATTCTAGAAACGAATTTAAGAATAAACATTACAGCTATTAGTGAAAGGTGTATCAAAAGCAAACTTTTCTCTGTCTCATTTTGATGTGATTTGTTTCGAAAGATTAATATTGCATTAAAATACAGTATAGCGATTGATAATCGCGATATATGTAAAGGTATTCATTTTACATTAAATTCCATTACAATCGACTATATGGCACTTAGGAGTCGTGACATTTTGAAAAATTATTCCTTTAAGAGTATTTTCATTAAATTTGAATGGAGGATTGAAGTTCATGGGATAATTGAACAACAAATGTTATTCCCTAAACGTTAAATATGAGTAAAAAGTTATAAACACCTTAATTTGTAAATTTCGCAGTGAACTTAGCAAAATACCGATAATCAGAATCACAAAAATATTTATAAAGCGATAAAATAATTCTGATGGTATTTTTTTTTTACTAAAATGGGAAACTGTACAGTCAATTAGTATAAAAGAAAAAGAGAATATTTCAAGGAAGAAAAAAATCATACGATGATATAGAATCAAAGGAAAAATTTGTTATTTTCAAAATCAGTTCATAGAAAGAAGACTTCTCAAATATCCAGTAGAATGGAAAAAGCATTGAAATGAAACAAAAAAATCCAATGGTTTTTAAATTATGTTCGTGATACCGGAAACAACGGTATGCATTAAAAAGATTGCATTCACTTACACTGAATTAATGATTTTATTTAATAAAGATTCCAGCATCAGCTCAGCTTTAATATTGCCCACCTACATCTTTCGCCAAGAAATACCGCTAAATTTGGCGATATAAGATCATTTATATCAACCCATACCACAGCCCATTGGATGGCACTCTAAGCAATGCCTAAGTTTTAAGAAATAGTTTTTTTATATGAAAAAAAGAAAATGAATTAAATTTCCAAATTATGAAGTTCTATAATTGTTTCAAAGAAAATATACAATACTATCATTAAGAGATCGGGTTCACTATATCTTGTTAATTGTTTTCTATATGATGAGTAAAATATTTTGTGTGTATATATATATATATATATGTATATATATATATATATATATATATATATATATATATATATATATATAGCACTGAAATTTAAATGCAAATATATCTGAAAAATCATGTCCATATACAACTTAAAGGGAAAGAAGAACTTGTTGATTAAAAACTTTATTTTATAGTTCAATAAAATGATTGAAACATCATTATCAGGTGCACACAAAAAATTTCTTAAGTTGTACAAATAATTTTAAAAACATAAATGTCACAAAAAGATAGAATCTTAAACTCGGCATCATATTTTCACTTTCCTGTCCTAGTATCCTTAAAAATAACTATAAATTTGGAACATATATTTTTATATTTTGAACGTGGAATTTCGTTGGAAATTTTGATGGTAACCCTTTTTTTAAAACACGATACTTGGCGCCAAAAGAATGGTGTCAAAATTGGCTGGTGGGCGATACTAAAGCTGTTCTGAATCATTTTCAAACACTAACTGTAAGGGAGATCATCCAGCCGATTTCCCTTTCAGTTCTATATTCATCAAAAAATGATATTGGTATATAAATGTATATTTTATTTAACTTTGGGAGAGTCGAGACGAAAATTCCGTGAAACTCATTCTGAAAGCTATTCTGCGGTACTGAAGACAATATCATCAGGTCTAAACATCAATAATTTCAAAAAGGAGGGGGGTGAGAGGCACATAGTAATCAATTGTCAGGTAACTATATAAAAACAAACAATGGCCATAATAAACAAAGTATAAAAAAGATGATGGAAATAATGTTTACACAATTGCGCAGTATTATTATAGCAATAGGTAAACTATCTACTTTACCCAACACGAAAAAAAAAACCCGTTCAGTATTTAAAAACTTTTGGATCCATTTTCCAGGTACATCTCATTCTACAAGCGATGTATTTGATCATATAAACAGTGGGTGACCATTAACTCAATCATCTATATTAGTTTTTTTTTTTTTTTTTTTCCTTATTTCCTTTAGTTGTATAAGTAGATAAATATTTTTCTCAGTATTTTTATATTTTTAAAATGTTAAAAAGATTTTATGCTCTAAAAGAGGAGATATTTACATTTAGTAATGTTTCGTTTAATGTAGAAATTACACTTTTATTATTTGAAACATTTAACACTTCTTAAAATTATGAAATCGTTTTTTAATCTCAATGGAAAGCTGTAGAGCTTGTTTAATTTATGAGAATGGTATTGAAAAATAGAGAATGAATTTCTAGAAATGTGATCTTTTTTTCTCTTTTTTATTTACTTACTATTATCATTCAATAATAACTATATACTTTTATTAGATAATAATTATAAAAGTTAACAAGTTATTTTTGTTCTGTTCATATATGCAGATATACTTTAAAAATTGATTTCAATGAAAAAAAAAAAAAAAAAAAAAAACCATGAATATTAGTTTAATTTTTATGCCTTTTAGAAAAAATATTATTACAGTTTCTTTCTTTCTTTTTTTTAAATCTTTTATCTCTTTAATCAATTCTTTTGAATAGATTTATACAAATATTTTCTTACAAATAGCTTTTGATTTCTCAACGACATTTTTTATTAAGACGGAACAACACTTTCATCATCTGATTTCTATTCTTCGTAAATTGATTTTTTTTTCTGTTTAAATTCAATAGATGTAAAATTTAACAAGGCTGTGTTTCATCAAGCATTTTACACTACGTTATTGAATATTTTCTTAAATAATTTTATTACATTTTCCCTGTTCTGGTTTCAAATTGACAATATTTCAATAAACATCATTTGTCTGGAAACGTAATCTGTATAAATTATTTTTTAAGAAGATCGTTATTTGAATTTGTCAGCAGGCTCAGAGTTGGACGATATCAATTAATGCTAACTGCCTAAATTGTTGCAATCTTTTGCATTCTGTTCTTTAAATTTAATTACACAAATACAAATGAAGTTTCTAATATTTTCAAAAATACGATTGTCTTTGAAATTGAAATTACAGGATTAATTTTTAATATTTTAAAAGCCTTTTTTTTTCATTAAAAGAAACTCACAAAATACAGATTTATGAACGTGTTTTCTCAACTCTTATTATTTTAATCATTGAAATTAACCATTTTTAATTATTTAAATACATTAACGTTTTTTTTTTTTTTTTTTTTTTTATTTTTTTTTTATTGAAAGATTATAGATAATTTGAGGTTAATTAATTATTTTTTTATTTGTTGTTTGTTGTAAAAGCTGGCTTGAAAAGCAAATTTGTATTGAAGTTTCAAGATATTAAGTTACAGTTTTCAAACTTAACGCATAATTGATATTTTTATGAAAGAAAAAATTATTCAAAAGTATATTTTGCGTGCAGACACAAAAATTTCGAATCAATTTCTTTTCGATACAACACATATACTTAGGTTTTATCTATAAAGTACTACAATTAAAAAAAAAAAAAAAAAAAAAAAACTATATGTATAAAAAGACAATTATCACATTTTGCATCTTGACCTGAAACATTAAATTAACCACAAGAAAGGTAAAAACATATTTATTGTATTCAATATTGTTTGAATACGATCTAATAAATATAAAATGAAATATTTCGCTTAGAATTAACAGAAACTACCTAACTTTGTGATTTCAGATATAATATTTGAAAATTTTGCTTATGTTTCATGTACTAATGTGTTTCAATCCAGATGACAAATAATATTTGAATAACATTTTATGGAATTCCATTCAATTGCTTGTTTTGCTATACGGATTAAATAAATCCCATTTTTTTTTTATAAAAGAGATTTATAGCAAAAATATAGTAAATTTTTATGCGTCCAAAACCAATTTCACTCGGATTATTCACAGATTTAAAAAAAACTTCAATGTATGGCTTAAAAAAATTACTTTAATGTAAATTCTTTCAAAGGTACATATTTTAAGTTTTTTAAAATCCTCTTCCAAGGTATATTGGGATGCTGTGTGTATAATGAACATACCATTATTAACATATTCTAATGTTTGTTATGTTTCTAATAAAATTAATTCAGGCATTTTAAGGAAAATAATACTTTTCTAACAAGTGAGTGGAGGAGCAATCCTACATTATATTTGAACCACACCTATTCTGTTCTTCTGGAGGTCAGAAGAAGCTTTAAGTCATTAATTGTTCAATATTTAGTTATTTTATAGAAGTAAAATCTAGAGTAAAATAAAGTGGGGTAAACACGCGCGTTTTCTTTACTTTGAAAGAAATTACAAAGTTTAGTTATCGTTGGAGCATCATTTTAAAACTTTTTTAAACAGTCACATTATTCTACAGCACAAAAAGATTTCCAAACAAATATTTAAATGATATTGATAATCGTATTTATTTAATTATCAAACATAATATTTTAATTCCTATTATAGTCTTGTAAATAATTTGATTATTTTCGATATGAAGCACCTTATTGTTCAAATCGTAATGACGAATTTTATATTAGCTACTGTTATTTCTTTCTTCAAACAAATAATTTTTCTCAGCATCTAACTTTAAAAAAAATCTGCCTGGATTTATCAATATTTTTTAAAGTTTTCTTCAAGTATTTCAATCACACCAGAACAAAAAAGTATAAACCCTTTTCAATTATATTTTATATCTATGTAATTATAAAAAATTTCTTAGTTTTCTTTTAACTATTTCTTTGGATATCAACTTATTTAAGATTATTTGCAATAAAATATACAAATTCAATTTTTATTTTAGTCTAATTTACTTATGTTTCGTATTGAATGATATCAAATTTTGTTGTTATGAAACCGTTTCGGAGCTAAATTGAACTTTTACCATGCAATAAATGCGTTACTGTAGTTATTTTTTTACCGGTATTATTTAAATTATTTTATTCTCACTTTCTAATCTAATTCGAAATTCCCCTTGTCCTTATCACGAACCTTTACAAAGAAATATATAATTGCTTAATCCATTTATCAATGTTCAAAATACATTCGCGCGATCTGCAAGTAAGCAAACTGAAAGAGAATCTGTAATTAAATAATTTCACGCGTTTCTTCCAAGTGATATAGATGTTTTTGAAATTAAGTGACGTACCCCAAAGAAAAAACAACTTCATCTTAAAATTACGATATTAAAAGATAATTAAATATATTAAATTAAAATTAAGTTTATAACATATCATTATTATGCTTTCATCTATTTTATGTCAAATTTGAAACATTTCTAGAAAAATTATTAATCATAATTATTTATCCATTTTAGTCAGTTCTTTAATTTTATTTAAGCGATTGAAATATTTAATACGTAAGCAAATTTCTGAAATTAAACCGTTCGTTTATGAAAATTGTCGAGATAACATCAGTTTTCTGAAAAGCAAATTTTTAATAGAACATGAATATAAAAAGTAATGATAGCCAATTCCTTTATCCAGTGCTAATAAGTTTTTAAAATTTTCAATGGAAAAGTAATTAATTTCATCACAGCACGAATAATACTATTTTACAGATTATATATATACATTTTTCGGGGGGAAGTTTCTTTTCATTCATAAATCAGAGGGAAAAAAATATAAATCTTTTTATTTTATTTTCAAAAATTAAATGGATTCAGTTTTGATTTTATTCTTAATTTGGTAACAGGAAAAATTTATATTTTGTAACATTGCAAATGGTTAACGGTGAGAGGACTTAGAATGAAATTCATTCAGTTTCTTAGCTTCCAAAATACCAATTCGAATTCGAAATTCATAAGAATAAATACGGATGACAAGTAACAAGTCAATTGAAAAGTCCCCGGCCTACCATAGTAAAACACATTTTTTGGGCAAAATTAGTTTTTTTTATTCAACATAATTCCCTTCAAGGGTGATACACTGATTATAGCGACCCTCCAACTTTTCGATACCATTTTTGTAGTACGATTTGTCCTTTGCTTCAAAATAGGCCTCAGTTTCGGCGATCACCTCTTCATTCGACTAAAATTTCTTCCCAGCGAGCATTCTTTTGAGATCTGAGAACAGGAAATAGTCGCTGGGGGCCAGATCTGGAGAATACGGTGGATGAGGAAGTAATTCGAAGCCCAATTCATGGATTTTTGCCATCGTTTTCACTGACACGGTGCATTGTCTTGGTGAAGCAGCACTTTCTTTTTCTTCAAATGCGGCCGTTTTTCGGCGATTTCGTCCTCCAAACGGTCCAATAACGCTATGTAATAGTCGCTGTTGATGGTCCTTTCTTTTTCAAGGTAGTCAATGAAAATTATTCCATGGACTTCGGAGTGAAATGATGGAGCCATATTTCATCCATTGTCACATATCGACGCAAAAACTCGGGTTTATTACGCTTGATCCTCTTCAAACACTGCTCCGAATCATCAACTCGTCGTTGTTTTTGGTCAAAAGTGAGCTCGCGCGGCACCCACTTTGCACAGAGCTTTCTCATACCCAAATATTCATGAATGATATGATGTAACACATCGATCAATAACTCCCGAGTCTAACATTGAAAACAACATTTTTTTTGCAAAATTTTTTTTTATTCATCAACATAACACCTTTTGTTAATCACCTTTTAGGGTGATACAATCGTTCCAACGCTTTTCCGAATTTTTTTCTTTTTTTTTTCGCAAGAAATCTTTTTTGTTGCGAGTAAATAGCGATAAACAGCTTTCTGAATCATCGACTCGTTGCTGTTTTTGTTCCATCGAAAGCAATCGCGGCACCCACTTGGAAAAAACCTTTTTCACTTCACTTCAAAAAACCTTTTTCAGTAAATACACTTCCATATGATATCTGTGTCATCTCAGCAATCTCACGGAGCTTCACTTTACGATCTTTCATTATAATTTTTGTCACTTCACTCACATTTTCCGGTGTAACGGCTTCCACAGGTCTACCCGAGCGTTCCGCGTCATTTGTGTCGGTACGACCACGTTTAAACTCGGCAAACCACCGACAAATCGTTGCTTTTGATGGACAAGAGTCCGGGTAACATTTTTCAATCCATTGTTTCGCTTGCACGGTGTTTTTACCCATTAAAAAACAATGTTTTATCAGAACACGAAACTCGGTTTTTTCCATTTTTTAA
>BMAW01095505.1:868786-880559 GCA_019974015.1 Nephila pilipes
TCGGCATCAAGCCAAGTTTTTGCTTCAACTGTATTTTTTCCCTTCAAAAAGCAATATTTTATCAACACGCGAAATTCCTTTTTATCCATTTTTTTCACAATAACAAAAGTTGCTTCCCTCAAAATGCTATGATTCACAAACTAATGATCCGACAGCTGTCAAATTTATACACGCATCTTTTGAGGTTTAGGGCTAACTAAAAAAACACATGGATTTAATTCTAGTAGCGCCATCTATGTGTCAGGCCGGGGACTTTTCTATTGACCTGTTATACAAGTCTTTATTCACTTCTCATGCATTACTGATAACTAAAAATACAACACCAAGGAAGACCAGATATATCAAAGTCACATTCATCAGTGGTGAAGTACACAGTACAAAGGTGAAATGATTATGCAAGTTGAGGAAAGCGATGAAATCAGTGTTGAGCTTTGGCGCCACGGCTGGAAATAACCGCTACTACACGCCTCGGCATGGAGTAAAAGATACTTTAGATGTCTTGTTGGGGGTATAGCAGCCCTCACTGCCTTCACATGTTGCCAAGGTTGATCTGTTGTAGCGTCGGATAACGCATCCCAGGCCAATAGCTCTCCAGCCATCGACCAGGCATGGTCGATAAGGGATAAATTGTGAAAGAAAAGAAGGCAAGGCAGCACCGTAATTTTATGGGCGAAGATGAACATTGTGTACATCGTGTGGTCGCACATTATCCGGTTGGAATGTGGCTCCAATCAAGCTGAAGGTAAGGGAAGACAACAGGCTTCAAAACCTCAGAGACATAGTTTTGGCTGGTCATTATACCGGTAATGCGTAATGAGGAGGGTACGGGAGTGGAATCTCGTACCACCCCTAACCATAACACAGGATGTAGGACCAGTATCCGATGCATAAGGTAACAGTTAACCTCTTATCACGGCGTTTCAAGTCTCTAAAGAAAGCATCTTGGTGTTACAGGCAGAAGCATGATTCCCTGTAAAAACAATGTCAGGCCATTTTGTTGTCTACGTCCTCTTTTCAATGCACCAGTGCAGATGCAAACGTCTGTGGTTTTCAGAAAAAAGTTGTTGCAGCAATGGAAGCCTAGCGGGCATTCCACTGTGCTGCAAAACCCACCGAATTTCTTACGGGTGAACACTGATTGTAGTGTAACAAACAGTATTTGTTTATTGTGTTATGGCTCCTTATGTGGCAAGCACAATATATCTGTCACCGCATGTAGTGATGCAACGGGTAGATTCTTTGGTTAGTTGTTCTTTCATGCATCCAACGATTACAGATCTGCATCACTGTTGCTTAGTCACACTCGACACAATCACCGATTTCTAAGAAGAATAATCCAACTTCTCTACCTGGCAATTCTTTCTCGGTAGAGTTCAGAAACATGTTCGAATGACTCTCGTCTTCGAGGCATTCTGCAGCTGCTCAAGCAAAACAAACGAACGAAAAAGCAAATCCAATACTTCAAAATGGTCTTCTATTCTCCTTTTATATGACACTTATTAGTGGAGCTACAGGCGCCCATAATGTGGCTTGGGTTGAAGTGTATTTGCATATCCTATCAAGGTATATGCACTATGAAATTTTCGCGCGGTTTGGACGCTTATTTAATGGTGTTGCGCTTTGAGTGGCCAGTGCAATAAAAAAATCTCTTTAATAAATACTTGAAAATTGTGTACCTTTCGTATCAGTATTGCGATCATCGTAATTATATGATCAAATGCGATCACAGGACGAAACATGAATTGAATTTAAAACTTCTAATTACATCTTAGCTCTGAATCAATCGTTCTAAAATTGAAAGAAACTAAAAACAAGATTTTTCATCCCCAGATGCATTTTTCTGAAAATCCTCAAAGAGACACAGTTCCCTGCGAGAATTTTTTAAAAATTAGATATTTCTAAAAAAGATCACACAAAAAATATATTTTACGGGGGGGGGGAGGACTTTATTTTAATATAAACAATTATGATAAAAAATATTACATTTTACCGAAAAGATTTTTCTCAATTTCTTACAGGTGTTTCTCACAATTTGGTTGTACTAGTGCTATGCTTCTGTTTCATAATTTTTTTGTGTGTCAAGTACTAGGAAACACAGTAAAAAAACTACTATAAGTTTGTGAATCAAAAAGAAAAATATTTATTTATCTAAGCCCTTATTCCACTCTTGGAATTATCCGCCCCCCCCCCCTACCAACAAAAAAAAAAAAACTTTTTATAAATTTTTAAAAGAGCTTTAGTATTTGAATTGATTTAGTATTAGTAACCTTAGCATATGAACATCATAAAAAATAAAAAATACAGAGCAAAACTTTGAAGGTCAATCAAATACTAGATTAGCCCACTATTAAATAAATTAAAACAGAAAAATGAAATGGACTATCTAATTTCATTTTAACATGTGCTAACATTTTTTCCCCGTTAAGTTCTCGAAAAAATAGAATTATTCAAAATGATTATTGATTAGCATAAAGTAAGCGTACTTCCGAATCTCAGGCTCCACAGAAGTAATTGTCATCAAGAAAAGAAAATATATTCTTCAAATTCTTAATGCAATTTTATTTTCAAAAGCAAAACATTCTCCAGTACAAAAACGTTGCTAGTGTTAAAAATAAAAGAAATAAAAATTTACGATTCTGCCGTAAAATCAACAATTAGATTAATATTAAAATAAGAGCAAACGATAAAGTATTAGAGTAGACACTAATATTCTATTCGGATATTAAAATAAAAGCAGAGCACAAATAAGAGCAGACGATAAATTATTTAAAAGGAGAATTATATTCTGTTTGGATATTTAAATAAAAGTAGACGATAAAATATTAAATTAAATATATCTCAGCAATATAAAATTATTTCTCAAGCAAACTAAATGTACTTATTATAATCGTAATGTGTTATGATGTCAATCTTTTGAGCATTCTTTATTTTATGCCCACACATTTTTGTTGTCGACATTTTCTCAAAACAATATGTTATCACTCATTAATAATTCTCTAAATAATATTGCTAGACTCGTGAAATTTTGGATTTATAAATAGAAAAGTTATACAACTAAAATAAGGTAATAAATTTTCTTCCGATATTTTTGCAATATATTGACAACTGTGCCCTCTTGACAAATAAGAACGAATGCAATTAAATTATTAAATATAGCCGATATTTTTATAAATACGTTCGAGAGCTGGTTAGATTTCAAAAGAGACAAACGATTTTTACGAAGCATCTCGATTCTAAATGTTACACCAGAGTGAAATAGCGTATGAACACAAAATCTTACAAAGATGTTCAACTTCAGTGATTGAATAAGTGTTCTTACTTTTTTGCGGCATATAGAGGTAGATATTTCGTTTGTTTGCTTAACTTTAACGTGCTCTCTTGTCTTTTCATACCTCTTAAATGTACACGTAAATTCTGTCGTATGAATAAACGTGTTAATCTCCTAATTTATTCACATCAGCGCACTTATAATAAATCAATAAGGCAGTCGGGCTTAAGCTTCTAAAATCTTTCCAAAAAAATCTTACATGTACCCTTTTAGGACAACAGATTTTTCCGGCAAAAAAAAAAAAGGGTTTATTTTATGACAAGTTAAATAATCCTCTATTTTAATATTAAAAGTAATATAAATCAATTTTTAACATTGAGAAATACGTGCGATTACTTATTTATTTATATGAAGAAATCACATTTATATACATAAGAAATTATGTGTGAGAAATTAATAACAAACAGCTGTGTCTATAACTGGAAGTCGTGTATTTATGTTACATATGGGTATATTTTGCACATAAAATACACTGTAATTATAATTTTGAAAATTTAAAGAGTACTTAAAAAATAGCATTCTATACGCTGAACATAATTTTAGTTTCAAAATTTGAATTTAATAAAATTTTAAATTTTATGATTCACAATTCCCTTAATTTTTACACAAATAGTTTGACACATACCTAAAATTTGTAAGTGTTTGTTGGAAGAGAAGAATAAGTCTAATATATAAGAAATAATCTCATCTCATTTTGTGCAAAATATCGGCTCCATGGAAAGAATAGATTTTGTGAAAAGTGTACTAGAATTCTGGAAAAACCACATTTTGAGAAAAACGCAAATACACGTTTTTTTCTATGTCACGCCATGTTTGCTGACAATTTCATAACTCAATTTTCTTACATTCTATTTTACAAATTCTCATAAATAATACATCTGTGGAAACAGAAAACTAACTTCTAATTTGTAACAGCAAAATTAAAAAAAAATCAAAAAGTAAAGTATTTTTAAGAGTTCAGTTGCCTCAGTGGCATAGTGTGAGGAGGCCATGGACCCAGGCGGCATGGAGCGACCGAAATGGCAAACCCTGTCTGCAAGATGTGACCATGGTTATTAGACTGATAACTGTATTGTCATCGGGATTACATTGGCACTTCTGCAGAATTCCCAGGCTGTTGGACAAGTGGAAGTGGTTCAATATAAAATTGTAAGATTTAACCACAACAAATATACTTACATTTAAGGGAAGTTAAATAAAAGCTGGTCGAATATTTTATTCAAGAGGAAAAAAAAAAATTTTTTTTTCACTTTTTGAATTTCGAAACGGACGGTCGAGATCCTCTTTTGCCCCCGCAACCATCAATGTAATTAACGTGTTCGTTTTGATTTTTGAATTTAACACAGATATATTCAATTTAATAATGTATCGTTTGCTTTAATTTTAATATCGGAAAAGTTTACTGTTGAGCAATTCTCGATATTTCATCTTTTGCTTTAATTTTTATATTTAATTGAGTAGTTTAATAATAATTAATAATAAAAAAAAAGCGCACCTGGGGGGCTAAATTTGTTATTTGCAAAACTTTGCACAGAAATTTTTTATTTTAAAATTATTTTCCACATTCTGAATTCCAAGGTATTTTTTATTTTATATTTTGATAAAGTTTCGCTTAAATTTGTTAGTTATTGTAAAATCAAGTTTATTATTATTCCTTTTTTTTTATACGATTCGCCTAATATATAGGTGTGTTGAGGTACATGTTTGCTTTCTGTATTTTTACGCTTTTAAATGACTTTGTGGTTTTTCTCGCAAAGAATGTTATTCAATCGTTTTAACGTATTGAACTATAAGTAATTTAATTTTACGAAAGCGCAATGCGATCGTGATATTTTTATTTATTTTATTTCTATAGGGGTGGAACATTTAGTGGGGAGGAGACTAATTCTGGGTTCGAACCGGGAGGTTGAAATCCGCGCTACGCCACTGTGTTGTTTTAATACATACTTAACGAATGTAAGGTGTTTTTATAATTGTTCACGTCAGCATATTTATAATGAATCTCAAAATAAATTACATCAATATATCACTGAGATTTTTCAGACAATTTTGCATGCAAAGAATAAAATCATAGGTTCAGGAAGAAGACATTTGCCAGACTTTTCTATTTGTTGTTATAAAAGCGCAGCTGGAAGTATTGTTTGCTACTCCTTGGGAAAATGAAACGCACTTTTGACAGCTTCTGTATGGATTATTTTGAATTCGTCAGCTTAAGATATAGATCAATATTCGAACACTGCAGCTATTTACACAAAAAAGGTTTTTGACTCTTGTAACAGGGTAAAAGTACAAAAGAAAATACTGGAAACGAAATTTTACGCTAAGATTAAGAAAGAATCATATTTAATAATTTTTTTTCTATTAAAGTTTCTCTTTCAAAAAATATAGTATTTACAACAATTTTCCAAACTAATTTTTGGGATATTTAGAATTGATAAATGTGTTTATAGAATAAGTTGAAATTCTTTAAATATTTTTCAGACCTACAAGTGCAATATGCTGCACGCAACTCTTAATTTTTAGCTCATTCATTTGGTGCGAATTAGTTATTAAGAGTTGAAGTATATTTCAGGAAAATTTAAGCGTAAGTAAACATTGAAAATCAAATGATCCAACAAAAATAAATCTTAAAAATCTTATAAAGTCTTAAAAACAGTAATAATAAATTATCGCAGAAATAATTCTAGCTCCGTATTAGAAATTGGTACTCGAAGCTTCTTGAAGTTTGTTGAACAGTTTTATGTGAGAAAACTTTTTGAATTTTCTTTATTAGATTTTGTCTAGTTATCTTGGACTTAAAACCGTAGAGCAGATGTTTGAGCAACAACTGGAACTATGCGCTTGACTGATTTAATTACGAAATTACAACTATAAACAAATTAATATGTCTTAAACTTAGAGTTAAAGGGAATTTAGCTTCTCGATATAGACTGTATGGCATTTCATTCTTCAAATACATGTTATATTTCTTTATATTCCTATCTAAAAGCAAATGTATTTTCTTCACAATTCATTTGATTCAAATAAATTTTTAGGAAATTAAACTTAAAAAAGGAATAATTATATAATACTTGGCGAGAAATTCCATTACATTGCTCTCATTTAGAACAATTGAAAGCTAAAAACAGAATAATTTCTTCCGAGTCAAGATGAAGAATATCTTCATCCCTTTCGTTGCAGTGGCCGCGGTAGCCTAGTGGTCATGGTTGCAACCTCGGGGCCGGTGGTTTTCGTCGAATCATAAGTTTGAGCTTTGATGCCACAAAAGATCCGCCGTGTATGGGGGATCTCTTTATGAGGCTGATACACATTAAATCTGTCGAGGCCCAAAGTCCTCCAAAGGGCGTGATGGGGAAGTTAGGAGAAAGGACGTTGCCAGTCCAGATGTCGTCCTCGTCACTTGACCGAGGTTCAAAATCACGAGGTCCGTTGCCAATAGCCCTCACGTTGATTCTAGTTCGACGTTAATAAAACCAACCGCCCCTTTCGTCTGAATATGGCCCTTATGTAATTAGAAAAGGAACCAAAACACACTTCACCGAATAAATTTCGTATTTAATTTTCAAGTCAATGCAGAAAAGAACGCAATTCAAGTCAAAAGAAATTCAAAAACATTAAATAGTAAAGCATATATGAATACCGAAATTTCCTTTCAAATAAAATCTTTACATTTCGAAAGAACAAAACAGCTGAATTGGCATTTTATAACGTTCTGTAGCCGTAGGAACCAAACACGTACGCACATGTATCCATCTCTACCTCTATAAACCTTTTCTTTAATTCCAAGAAGCCATAACAATAGTTCCTTTCGTCAACGGCCCTTTCAAGATACCTTTTGACCCGAGGAATTTGACTTCTTTTGGTGGGAATCATGATCCCAAGTCACTGTAGTGATCTTTTTCTTTCCCGTGGGGTTTACTCTCTTTGGTAACCATGAGTAACATGCCCCAGCCACCTTTCTTTTTGGACTCTCCTCTTTCTGAAACAATTTTATCCCCCTCCCCCATTTTTTTAACCATCTAGATCACAGCTGTTGTATATATGATGCCTGTTGTCGGTAGAAAATTGTGGTTACCCAGTTGTGTTTGGTGCAGCACAGCGAACATCTGCGGATTTTTCGCCATTACTTTTCATCATCACTCACTCACACACTCAAGGTTTCTTTCCGCGGAAGGATTTAGAAAATCATGCGCTTATCGCATTTCGAGGAAATAATTCTCCTTCTACCTTTTCCAAACCATTTTCAATGTTGATTGTAGTGGTCTTCAATGCTGTGGTGTGGAAGTTTAAGCATTGGTGCACAATTGGTTTTTTAACAAGTAGAGCTGTACCTCCTCCACGATGTGTAAGTCAGTCAGTTCTGTAGACTTTTTTATTGGAGGTATTGAAAAAATCTGCAGGTTGTAAAAAAGTCTCTTGCAAAGCAACGATGTCAGGATTATTATCGATTATAAACTGTTGGGTTCGGAGAGGTGAGGCAGCAATCTGTTGGCGTTCCATGAAATAATTTTGAGAAGAGAAAAGGAAAGTCTTGAATTGAACATTAAAATCCAATGTCTACGTCTACGAGTTTGAGAATTTCTTGCATCTTTTGAAATTTAGTTTTGTTGGAAGTTGATATTGCAATTACTTGGTCAATTAACTGGAACATTTCTTTGACTTGTGGGTTTTTGAGGTTATCAAGAGTGTCGACAACTGAAGAAGTGTTTTCTTTTGGTGGAGAAGGAAGATAAGTTGATAAAGAAGCAGGGGCAGAAGGAAGTGAACATGTATGGGACGCTTGGACCGGGAGTGGAGGGAAATCACTTTGCTGGAGTTGCAGTTCTTGTATTTCTAGGCGTTTTTGCTTGAGAGCTGCTATTCTTTTCTTCCCATGGATTAAGTTTGGGAGGAGCTGGAGGTTTGTTGAGCGGATTCTTAAGGCAACCGATGTAGTTAGCGGAGTTATCGTCTCCACAGAGGCGGCATTTTGCTGGGGTTTCAATTGGTTTTTGGTAGTCTCTTGTAAGGTGTGCTTCTCCATACTTCACACACTTGGAGTGATGAGTATAGAAGCTCGAATTATGGTAAAATCCTTGACAGCGAAAGCATTGTGCTGGGCAAAGTTTCTTCCGTAAAGGTTCTATTTTAATTTGCATATAACAGAGTTCTTCTAGGTTATAAATTTCTTTATTATTATAGTCGTAGGCAAGTTAAGTAGAAAAAACGGCATTGGAGACCCTGTTTTTCTATTTTTCATGTTGTAGCACTCTTGTGCATGAATGTTAAAATTTTGGAGCTCTTTGATTATTTCTGTCGGCGGCATATTTGCTGGCATGCCTCTGATTACGACGCGCAGCATTTTTTCTTCTGGTAACTGATATGTGAAACCTTGTGGGTTTTTCCGTTTTATGAAACGATTAATTTGATTTAATACAGTTCTCTGTTACTTATACTCGTAACTTTTCTCAGTTAGATTTTTCATTGGTCGAAAGGATTGGCAAAATATACATCAGGATTAATATTTCACTTGTCCTGGAAGGAAGAAATAGGTAGACGGCAAAAGCTTGTGGTTCTTGCATTTATTTCGTGGGAGTGCATTGTTTTTATTTTATCTTATGGACCAGATAAACTTATTCCAGTTACTGTAAATGGAGGAATTTCGGCGATCTTGTTTTTAGGCGTTTGACCAGTTATTTGCTTAGCAGGTTTCAGACTATATTTCCGACGAATTAAACATTTCATTAACACCCGTTCATCAATTTGTCTACCTTGTGGAATCTACTAATGTGGAACAAACCACTGCTGTCGAGTTGAGGGGCTAATTTTCAAAGAACAGATTAATTAGGAATCGAAACTTGTAAGTTCTTATTTGTTCTGCAATTCCAAGTTAAAACCAACTATTGTTCATATTTTATTTAGTAAATTTCTGCTGAATGAGGCTCTTTTGCTGTGCGTAGATTTACTTTTCTAAGACATATGTAAATAACTCGTTCAATTAATGAACTTATTCTAAATAATTCCAACCAAAAACCTCATTTTCCAAAATCATAAAGGAATTTACAATTTTCTACTTCAGATTTATTTTGCATTGTTGTTTCAGCATTCTTGAATTCGAAATCTTCATTTTCAATAGGATTGAGTTCAGGTGTTTGACAAACGTACAGTGTATCACTCTTAGCTGTTGCCTTGCAACTAGAAATTCGCAGTCAAGCCATGAATTTGGGAAGAATATTAAAACTTTTAGTGATAATTTTATGATTAATAATATAATAATAACAATATCGAGGGTAAAACATAATATAACATGGAGGAACACACAGGAAAAAAAGAGGATTTTCATTACTTGATAGAACATTGAGATGATGCAATGAAGAAATAAGGGACTAATGATTTTAAACAACTCTCTATAGCTCAGGTTAAAAAGTGTCTTAAACTTATGCTTTAATTTTGAAATGTGATGTGATTGTTGGCGTTGCACCGAGAAGCCACGTGTGTTCTATAGTTGACGAGGTTTTACGGATTTCGTCATATTAAACCTCGGTCAAGTGACGAGGACGACACCTGAGCTGGCTCCTCTCTCTCCAACCATACACACCCCGCCAAAGAGAGGGCTTGGAATCTAGACAGATTTAACGTTGATAAACCCCACTATGCGGTGGTCTCTAGTGGCATCAGGGCTCGAATCCATGACTCGACAAAAAACGCTAGCCGCAACCATTAACCGCTTTCTTAATTTTGCAATAGGCATAAAAATAGAAAAACGATTTTAAATTACTTATTACTCACAATTTCTTCAATAAATTATTTTATTAAGAACATAGAAATATATTAAGAAATTCAATTTTGTGATGTTACAGGAGATTCCTTTTCTCCCTATATGCCATTTAAATTAGAAATTGATATTTTGCTTAGTATTAATTTAATAGAAAATATTGGAGAAAATGTGGTTTAGCCCCTGCCAATTGGCATGATATTAAAAATCGCCAAATTGACGATTTCTTAGGGCTGCCGTGTATATGTTGACAAGCCTACAGTAACCCATGCCTATGTAAACGAGGTTACCACATCCAGCAAAATTTCGTCAAAAAATCTTCCGTCGCCAAATACTGATACTTAACTACATTCCAACCAATATAAATTTTTCAGAAGATCAAACGATGGGATTTTTCCTCAAATGTGAACATGTAGGATGAATTTGTAATATCAAATTCGTTTGAAGTTGTGTTCATGGAAAAAGGAACACATTAAAGCATAATTATTTTAAACTAAACATGAATAGGTAAGCTACATTTCACCTAAAAAAACGGAAAATCTAATAACTTACAATGCTTAGTAGAATTAAATAGTCCTGCTGATCCAAATTTAAAAACCATGGATAAATCAACACCTTTTTTATATTCTAAAATAAACAGTAGTAAATAAAATCACTCGCACACAAAAATGTTTTATGTAAAGCAAATTTTATTTTTTTATAATTAAATTTACATTTCATTTTTTGGAAAATTTTAAAATAGTAGCGTACCAAATAACTCAAAAAAATACATCACATATTATTCAAAACGACTATATCGAACACATTGTCCCTTAAAATTATTTTAAAAACTTGGAAATTGTCTTTTTGTTAAATATCTTCCACTTTATATGGATATATATGATAAAATTTGTATAAGTGACAACATTGCAGGAAGAGTCCATGCTTGGATAGAGATGATTATGTATCTGGATATTCAAATCTTTTCAAAACATAAAATCAAAGGTAAGAAAATGGCTTGTCAAACAGGCTTGCCGCAAGAGTGAATAAAATACAAAAGTTTACAAATGAATTCTAAGATAAATCTCTTAAATAGGATGTATATAAATCGTTTGCAGTTCACTAAAAAATTCTCCACCAAAAACGATTTTACGCAACTTAATTTAGATTTAACATCTATTCATTCATATGCTCTGTTATTTGCATAGAATATCGCGAATTAAACAAACTCTTTTGGAATTTTCAGATAAGCCCCTTTTTTATTTGCTTGTGAGCTTGGAACTGTTGGAGTTTGTTATTCTCTTGATAGCTTTCATGCAAATTCTTCAAAAATTGGGATTTTCATTGGTATGTGTAAGCAAGTGTTTTTTTAAATTAGAACTTTGAGAGAAAGCTTTATTACACATTTCACAAACATAGGGCTTTTCGTTGGTATGAATGCGCAAATGTGTCCTTAGATGACCATTTTGAGAAAAAGATTTCTTGCAAATTTCACAAACAAAAGGCTTTTGATTAGCATGGATACGTAAATGAGTCTTTAAGTTACAAAGAAGAGAAAATGCCTTCTTGCAAACATCACAGACATAAGGCTTTTGATTGGTATGGATTCGCAAATGAATTTTTAAGGAACAACTCATAGAAAAAGCCTTCTTGCAAATAGCACAGACATAAGGCTTTTCATTAGTATGAATGCGCAAATGTGTCCTAAGGTG
>BMAW01095505.1:882816-926681 GCA_019974015.1 Nephila pilipes
ACACCAAGCCAACGGGAGGACCTTGGGACCCGACAGATTTAATAGGCCTCAGCCCCGGCTACACGGCGGGTCTTTAGTGGCATCAAGGCTCGAACCCACGACTCAACGAAATACGCCGGTCGCGAGTCCGATGCCTCAACTACTAGGCTACTGAGGCCACCTGGAAAAAAGAAATGTTGGTATATGAACGTCTGTGCATGTTAATTTCGAAATTTAGTAAAAAAAAAAACCCTCTTGTTTTCCTTGTGGTAATTAATTCAAGAGGAAGCAGTAGGTTTAACAAGATTCAACCAATAAGAAATTTTTTAAAAATGCAGTTATTATTGGTTGCTGTTTGTTTACACACATTCATCTGTGTTTTCAGCTCCATTTAAAGTCTGCCAAACACTTATCTAAATAATGTTAGTAATAGGGTCGGTCCATCACAATAGGACGCTATTGTAGTAGTAACTATCTATTCGAAGTTATCACGTGATCCAGACTATATTTAGATGGACCCCTTTATTTGTATTCACAATTATTGCATGGATCGACCTTATTTGAATCCATAGTAAGAAGACGTTGTTGGCACCTCTGTTGGAACTCTATCCTTTACATCCATACTAAACTAAAACGAGGACTTAGAGCACCTAGACAATCTTTTTTATTTTCAAATATTATTTTCAACACTTTATTAATAAGTAAAGTGTTGACTGTGTTAAGTTGGCACAAAAATAATATACTGAAGTAAGATTGAATCACTTACAGAGTTTACATTGAAGTCTTCCCGACATTTCTGCGCGTATTCATTGAGAGCTCTTTTACAATCCCGGGTTCAGATTATAAGCAAAAAAAGTTAACAACAACTATAGCTGAAACGGCTATAATTTGCTATGACAGCTGAAAAGGATGAGATCATCGCTCTTTTGGCTAAACAAAAAACGAACAAAACAAAATGTAAACATAAACAAAATGTGTGTTTCTTATTTAACAGTTTTCAGCAAACCTAAATGAGAATTCATTTAATATTCTTAACAAATTTAACAAACAAATACGACTTCGAACTACATTCATAGGGAAAAAAACATGAAACTTGAATATAATCAATACCATGGTGAAATTTTTTAAAAATAAAACTTTAAAAACAAAAAAGTGATAAACAAATCAAAATTTATTTTTGAATATCTACACTTTTGCAAGGTATAAAAGATATATTTTACAAAAATAGACAAATATTCCAAAGTTTGATTTAAAGAAAACTACAACAATTATTTATTCGAAATATGTTAATGCAATGATAACAATAAATGGGCATTCTTGGTATGTCGAGGCTTCATATGTATGCATCTTCAAATATGAAACTTTTAGACCTGGAATATGTTCTTAGGAATGAAGATTCATCCAATGAGCCATGAGATCCTTTAGAAATGCGAGGTCGAACGTTTTTCTCAAATTCTCCTGGAAAGTTTGAGTTTCCCGCCGGAAAGTATCGAACCACAATAAAGAGACGAGGTTCGCCAGGAACGGGTGCGATGCCAATGCCAATATTCGTAGTGTTGCGCCAAATCAACTGCGAGAAGTGAAAGGCACCTGGAAAAGAAATAGTTTGCTAAATAGAAGATGAAATGAGTTTCTTGACGAACACGATGCGATAAAAAGGTTGTTAATCGAAAAGCTTAACAAATTAATCGCTTCAATGGCGCACCTTTAGTCAACCCCTCGCTCTAAAGTTAATGTAACTGATACGCCTTTAAAAAGAAGCTGATTTTGTGCCAAGCTTAATACTCCTCTCACTTTTTGAATGAAAACAAATCGAAGTTATATTTTACATTCAGTTATCTGTTTACTATTATGATGTTGTAATAATGCTTCATTGCACTTCAACTCTAAATGGAAAGAAATATTTTCATAGGTTTTGTCGGGCACTGATGAAAACTTAAACAATGACCTCTGACCTTGGCGAAAAACTTGGAAATAATTTTGACGAACTTAACGACGAAATAAAGGTTTTCAAAAACATTTGAATTTTCTCGATGTATCAAACAGGAGAGATGTTATTGATTTTTCGGGAATTTTCTCTGAGTCATCCCACGTGGTGACTTGTCCGTTATGTGAACCGGTAAACTGATGAGTTGAACACTATTGAAAATGCTTTTACTGTTATTAAAAGTGCTGTTTTGTATCTATTTGTGTTACTGACCTGAACAAGTGCTGTATTTGTTTATGTTGTGTTGCTATTCTGTACAAGTGCTGTTTTATCAGATTGTGGTGTTAATCTATACAAGTTCTGTTTCCTGTTCTTCGTCCTCTTCTGAATATTTTTTAATAAAGTGTCATTTTAACCATTATCTTTTTCTTGTTGACTGCTTTCACTAAACTCTCACGGGAAGATTTTTTGTAGCAATATTGATATATCTGTTTATCTTAAGAAACGGACATTTACATTCAAAATAATCATATATATATGAGATTAATGCATTTGTTGGGTACAAACATTTAAATATGTGGCCGCGGTAGTTTAGTGTCATGGTCTCGGACTCGCGTCAGGCGGTTTTTGTTGAATCTCAGGTTCAAGCCTTGATGCCACAACCGACCCAATATGTAAACGCGGCTAATGCACGTTAAATATGTCGAGGCAAAAAGTCCTCTCGTTGGCTTGGTGTGGAAGTTAGGAGAGGAATGTGCCACTTCAGGTGTCGTCATTGTCACTTGACCAAGGTTTATAATTCCGAAGTCCGTCTCCAATAGCCCTCGTGTTACTTCTAGTGCGAGGAGTTAATAAAATCAATCAATCAACCGTTATTCCCCCTTTTCCAACATTAGAAACTTTCCCGTGTACATCTATTGTCTTGTTTTGCCCCAAACCTTGAAAATTATGCTCTTACGGCCTTCTTGCATAAATTTCGTGAAAAAAAATAACATGGCCGATGCGCTTAAAAATTAGGAAGAAAAAAAAAAGTTATTGGACACTCTACAATAATGAATGAACCTAACGAAGAGAATGAGTTATAGTCGAACCCAATCAACTAGCTGTTTTACTATAGTTTAATTCAGGCTTGACTTCCTGTTATGAGAAGACATTAAAACTTTTTCTTTCTATTTTATATATCACGGGATAGTTAGGCCATTGAATTTCAATTTGCAATATCAAATTTATAATCCGAATGAGATAAACTAGAAACATATGGAAGAAATTAGTTAAATGATGCTTGCGCACCTAGAAATGAGCAACAAAGAAGTGCAAAGCTAGATTAGGAACCTGTTATGAATCTAGAGCTAAAAGGAACAAATTCAGAAAAAAAGATGAACGAGTGGAAACCTTAAAGAACATCTAAAATTAGACGAGTGGAGACCTTACTCAAAATGAAGGAAAAGGAGAGGGAAGGGACGAAACCCATTGGCTCACCTTGGAAGAAATGAAGCAACGAAGCAGAAGCCGAAAAGAAGATAACAAAAATTCAAACGAGCTGGGGGAATATGAGAGTGAGTTCTTTTATGTTGCCTTGGAATCACGAGCATTCACTCTTTTAAATAATTTCTTTATTAAAGGACGACACTATACAAATATGTAACTCACACAAAACACAGAAATTAAACATACAATGGACGCCAGAGTTCTCCTACGTATGTTACTTAGCGCTCATCAATGTGCCTTGCGCCTTCTGGGGTTTTGTCTTTTCTGACTCGGTTGCTGACGAGCTCTATATAACTAGAGGGCGCCAGTGCAACACAGGAAACTTAACAAAGTTTCCAAAGTGCTCAACGCAAAGTGTTTTGAAACGAGGCGATGGCTGTAAAAACAAATTTCTATCCTAGTAAAAATTTGGTTAGGTTTTATTAATGTCGCGTAGAAGTAACAAAAGGGCTTTGGTGACGGACCTCGTAATTTTGAACTTTGGTTAAGTGTCGAGGACGACACCTGAGCTGGCACTCACTTCTCCTAACTTCCCCACCACGCCAAAGGGAGGACTTAGTGCGCCAACAGATGTAACCTGCATCAGCTTTAGTTACACAGCTGGTCTTTAGTGGCATCAAGGCTCGAACCCACGACTCAACGAAAACTGCCAGCCGCGTGTCCGCGGCCACTCCTAGTAAAGAGGTGGCATAGTAACGAGAAAAAGAGCGTTGCAAGATCACGCTCTAAATGACTGAGAGAAAAGGGGGGGCGAGGAAGAGTCACAAGTTCCATGGTCGTTAAGTGCAAATGGTGACAAAAGAGAGAAGATAAATATCGACTAAGTAGAGGTGAATAAAAATTTGTTTTTGAGACCTATCTTTTAAAAGTTTGGGGATAAGAAGGAGTCGGTCATTTTAATACTTGAGAACAGCTGTTTATTCACTTCTTTTTAATTGGTCAAGATTTAAAAGTTCTAAAGATTTTTCTCTGGTTTAAGTGATTTCCGTAACAATTTAATATATTGGTGTAAACATAATGCAGAAAATTCATATCGTTCTCAGAATTTATATTATCGTTCAATTTATAAAAATCCTTCAATTCGCGTTTGACTTAACGCGTGGATTAGTTACCATGGATCCCACTTATAGCAAGATCCGACTGTATTATACTTTATTTCAGAGAAAAATATTTGGCATATGTGTAAAATTCTATTATCAAAGTAGGCGGCAGCCAATCTAAATTTATCATTTCCTATTCAATTACACCAGAGGCACTAAATGGGGATGGTACGATTCACCAGTATGCGTTGAAAGGATCTAAGGGAGCCTTTTGATCCAAGGTTAATTTAGGGAATGTTAAAGACCAGCTGCCTTACCCCTGGACATTATTAGTAAGAGTGTTTCGAAAAGTCTGATTAATGCTATAAGTAGTCGAACACATGCTTCAACAAATAGTTCTAAAAGTCTTTTAAACAAGATCAGTCCATAATAGGGATGGAGGATTCTTACATAATAGCTTTTTTTCCCAAAACTTTTTGACTAGTATATGAACGAATCGCAACATGCACACTGGACAAAATAGTGTTCTAACTGGATTATCAGAGCTTATGCTTCAAAAATTGTTCAAATCATGACATGATTTATGCTGCCCCCGAGGCGTCACCCCGAATTTCTAAACGTAATGTTGATCTTATGGAGTTTTCTACTTTTCTTCTGCCTGAAGTAATCTAAAGAGAAATATGGTATTACTCGGTTTTTGGTGGCAAAAGGTGTTGGGAGTTCGAGAGATGCATCAGAGAATGAAGACAGTTTACGGAGAATACTCTATGTCGTGTGCAGGACCGGAACAAGCGTTTCTGCGATGGACAAGAATCTTCGAATGATGAACCGTGACCTGGTCAGAGTTATCTCGTCATCCTGGAAACATTGGAGAATGAAGTTGGCCCCTCTGCTCCTCTCCACGAAAATCTCCTCGCTACGCTTCTGATCAACAGAAATGAGCATTTAATTGCCTGGACTGTTTGTGTTCTGTAATCAAGGCCAAGCGGCCTGGCCTGTTATGCTCTAGAGTGGTTTTACTTCTTGTCAATGCGCAGCCACGTACGTTTCCTCGTACATTTAACAAATTCACGAAGTTTCGGTTGACATTGTTGAAACACCAACAATACATACCTTATCTTTCACCGTATGACTCTTGCATTTTTAGCCTGGTGAGAAAGCATTGATTGTTTTTTCAATTGGACAGCAATGTCATGGATACTACTCGAAATTGATATCTATCTTAACCAAACAACATCTACGAACAATGTATTTATCGCTTGGTGAGCCAATGGGCCAAGTGCTTGGGTAATTTTAGTGATGATGTTTAAGAATAAACTATGCCCTTAAATTATGCGGCTCTTATTATTCCGTTTTCTTTTGACCCACCTTGTGTATTTTATTCTCAAACTTATGAAAACAAAGTTGCATTTCTATCAAAATATTTCGTTGTCAGAGATATGGGCCTTGTTGCAAACAAGGCAAGGAAATCTCCAACAATGACAGTACAAAAAAATTTCTAAAATTTTTATAGAATGCTTCAAAAATCTTTAAAAAAAAGTATTTAAAAATTTTCCCAAATGAGATAAAAATAATTTATATAAACATACATAAAATTAATTACAATATATTCTAAATAATAAATTTTTTATTGCTTAAGTGATAATCTAGAAATTATTCAGACGATTATTTCAAACGTTATCATCTAGACGATTATCTAAAAGAGCCCATAAAAACAGCAAAAATGACGTAATTAGGAAAAGTAAACACAACAAAAAAAAAGGAAGAAAACTCACTCAAAAAGGAACCAGATAAAGATGCATTTATATGATTTGGATTTAGCATAATTAAAAAAATTGTACAGTTAACACATTATAAAGCTGGGATCTTGCTGCACGAATTTAATATTAGAGCAGAAAATTTAATTTAAAAGAGAGAAAGAGAGAGCGAAACTAATGATTACTTAAAAATATAATAAAAGAAATTTTCTTCAACTAATCGAGGTGTGTTTCCTTTATTATTATTTTACATAATTGTGCGGTTATATATACTCAAAATTATGATAGAAGACTGCAATTGTAATCAAAAAGAAAAACAATTAGGGGGGAAAAAACCCGAAACTTTTTAACATAGTTTATTTTTAGCATTATTATGTGGAACCTAGTTAGGATCTTATAATCATCATATGGTAGATCCTGGAATCATCATTTAATGTATGATTCCAGGCTAAATATGTATAGTTCCGAAGGGCTTCATCAGAATATACGTATATAACATGTCTCACTCCGAATTGTTTTCACTATGCATACTCGACATTGCTTTAGTAATTTTTTTCTTTCCTTCACCCAGAATACTTCCAACACACGCTTCCTCGTATCTTTAGATAACATTCTTGAAAGATCCTATCTTGGAGCCCATAGATTTCGACGTGAATGGTCTGGTATTTTGAGTGTTTTCAGCTCTTTCAAGTATTTGATCTGGTATCCAATGCAAGTCTACTTCGTGTATACACCTTTGAATTATACGCAATAAATGCATTAAACAGAGAACAACTTACAAGATATATTGTATCAATTTTGGTCTTATGGTGGGAGTGATGCTAGTAAAAACAACTTCAGCAACCCTATTTACTTGTTTACTTTTACCTATTACGAGGCCTTTTTTTTTTCAAGGACCAATTGGTCTCGAAAATTACCAAGAAAATCCGATGACGCTGTGAGTAAATATGTTGCGCTATGTCCCTAGTGTGCCTGTCGATCACATTAGGTCGCAGTTGTCAGTTCTGAGTGCGTAGTGAGCGCCTAAATATACTTTGAACTACAGAGTCTGTCGCCAAGTGTGAAGTGAGGACTATTATTCAATTTTCTGCGTGCTAAGGAGTGCAAAGTAGCCGAAATTCATCGACGAATGAGAAATGTGTACGAAGAAACTTTCATGGCTGATAATGCACGGCATCACATTGCAGCTGCAACAAAGACGCTCCTGCAGCGTTTTCGATGGGACGAAATTGATCATCCACCCTACAGCCAGGACTAGGCTTTCTTTAATTTCCATCTCTTTGCTCTCATGAAACTGTGGTCAGGAAAGCTGAAGTTTGGTTGATATAACGAGCTTCAGACCAGTGTCGAAAATTGGCTGAAAGTAGATACGGCTGCCTTCTATGACGAGGGTATTGGAAAGTTGGTACCACGCTTCGACAAATATCTCAGTCGTAGTGACGATTATGCAGAGATGTAGCTTAAAAGTGTACCTAAATGCTCCAAATAAAACAGTTTCGATTTTCCCAGTGGTTTTCATTTCGTGACCGATCAGTCCTTGGAAAAAAAAAATAGACTTCGCATAATCGATCAGAGAGTAGAATCCCGCGATCAACCATATAAAAATGAAAAAGAAGAAAACTATATAGAATTTTACGTGAACCGCGCTCTAACACTATTTCGCGAAAAACATAATTTTACATGATCCGTTAACAATGTGTTAACATTATTTAAATACAACGCTTAACCTATTGCCTTATAATATTTTTCTCCATAATCGACTTTATGTTTGTTATTTAATTCTAAGAAAATAAGTTTTAAGAAAATTTAAAAAAATACATGGAAGGAATCTAAATTTCTCTTCAGAGAGGTATTTCTTATGGTACTCGAACGTCATTTTTATTATTGCGTAGTTGGAGAAATAATTAAAAACATTTGCATGTAACTCGGGATCTATTGATTTAATTATAATGTATGATGCACCCTTCAAGAGATCGATTTCGCAGGTTTCCAAGGATATATAACATGTCGCCATTAATTGATGAAAAAGAAAAAGAAACACTAAGAAGCTACAACTACTCAGTCTGCCTCACAGCTGGCAATTTAATAAGGAATTTGAAATTTTCGTGGCTGACGGTCAGCGGTCAGTGTAAGCCTAAAGGGTGAAGTAAGATATGACATTGAAATTCAGGTTCTGGTGATAAATGTTTTTGTAATTCTAGAAGCTCCCCTGAACTTCTTTTTTAAAAAAGATAAATAAAACAAGAATAAAAAAAACATAACTAGATAAAAACTAAAATCAATTATCCTTTCCGAATCTACAGTATCAAATAAGAGTCAATGCTTTTCCAAGCCCCCAGTCGAAGCAATTACAGCAATAATACTTCCAGTTGTTTTAGGTTTGGTAAAACATTTAAGAAGGAGCTTACCTCTCCTCCATCTGGGTTCAGCGAAACTGTAATTCTTGATCTCCATGTACCAGTTGTGCACGATCCTCTCAGCGCTGGGCTCGGACGACAGTAATTCAATGCTACTCAAACTCTCTCCGATATCTGGAACGGAAATAAGTACAGAATCACACAATCAGTAGACAAGAGAAAGGATAGATTTTTCTGAATATAAATCGAAGATATATTAATCGAAAAATATTTCATTATTCCTTTATTTTTGTAACTATTTAAATTTCGTACCGTAGTGACTTAAATCTCAAGGTTTAAGCGTGACCACATTTAATTCGAGTTCCGATTCCATCTCTGCTTAATAATAGGAATTCCTGATTAACTGGAACTAGGCCTTTAAGTCCCATTGTAGCATCCCCCGTGGGTTTATTTTCTTTCGGTAAGAACTGAAGACTTTGAGGTACTCGAGTTGTCTTTCCTGTTTCCCATTGAATTTTTTGTTTTTGGTAAGCATGGGTGATATACTTCAGGAAAATGCTTTAGTAATCTTTCTATATTTTAGATCCTTCTCTGTCATTCCTCTCCTTTCTTTATCTAGATACACTTACTCTTAATGGAAGCATTAACAATAGCACCAATTCAAAGTTTGAACAATCACATTAGTTCAAAAAACTTAATTCCTTGTCGCATGAAGAAAATCTGAAAGTATAGTTTATGTATTACACGCAGGGGCTCATATATAAATATATCCTTCAAAGACTGAAGTTCAAAGTTTTTGATTCTTCAACAGCTTCTCTAACTTCAGAAGAACTTTTATTAGATTTAATAGCTCCTCTAAACTTCCTTATTTTAAATTTCGGGCGTTAAACCGAGGCATAATGTAGGAACAGGATTAATAAAAACATATATCAAACAGAATATTGTTGTTTGCATTTAACGATAAGAAACAGGCGAAATGACATGTATTGATTGTTCATTAACGTCACACTAGAAGCAACACGACGGCTGCTGGCGACAGACCTCATAATTTTGAGCCTCGGTCAAGTGACGAAGATGATGCCAAGCTGGCATCCCCTCTCCAAACGTCCACATCATGTCAATGGGAGGACTTGGGACCTCAACTAGATTTAACATGCATGAGCCCTGCTATATGGTGGTCTTTAGCGGCGTTAGAGTACTAACACACGACTCAACGGAAACAACGCCGGCTGCAAGTCCACTGCCATGACCTCTAGGCCACCGCGGACATTGATATGACATGTAATTCAAATGCTATTACTATTCACGTAACATTTTTCCTCAGCAAGTTGCAATTCGAAATAAATTTCGTCATAAATTAAAAATAATCTGATAAGGCTGAAAAGCGGCACGTTTAATATTTAAAAAAATATGGCGATCAGCTCTTTCAATTGTTAAAAGATGTAAAACAATTATTTAAAAAGTATTTAAAATACATCGAACCCTTTTTTACACGATTTTAAAATAAATACGGTTCACCAAAATACTTTTTTACACGAATTTTTTGTTTTAACACTAATCTCCTCCCCAAATTTTTAACTCTTCTTTTAAAAGTATAATCAGAAGACGATCGGCTTATGCCCACACATGTGTGAGTGACACTTGTGACGTTTAAATATATTTTATACTCTGAGGAAGAAAGAAATTTGACTGTAGTGGAAGCATGGAGAAAGCTTACGATTATGGATTATACTACACATTTTTGCCATCCAACAATTGCGCCAATCGACCTTAAATGCTTGTTAGAAAAATATTTTGCTAGCATGCGTCAAAAGTAGAAATCTCGTAGTACAAAAATCAGCTGTGTTTTATGAAATCATAACTCTATAAAATGCAATTGGTGACGAAGGGTTTTTCAACATGCAAACGGCTGACATCGAAGAATTGATGTTTGAGAGCCTTTGGTAGATGACGATTTGAACGAATTTACGACAGGTTATGATAATAAAGAGGTCAATAATGACGAAGTCGAAAGTGAAGTTCAGCTATTAACAGATGATTTAATTCGCGAGGACTTGAAATTTGCTTCAAGTATGGAAAAACATTTTCTTACTCATGATCCTGACATAGAGCATGCTTTGAAATTTCAACGTAATCTTAAGTTTCGTGTAGGAAGATATCAAGAATTATAAAAGCAACTTGAGAAACAAAGTACAACAGACTTTGTAACAACACACAGACTAATAACAGGCAACAAAAACCAACAGAAGCCTTAATAATGAATTCTTCATTTGAACCAAATCCGACAGTTGTGCTTGACATATCTGACACGTCTACTGATGATTGCATTTTTGATCCAGTTCGTAATAAACGTGCTCGCTTGTTATTTAGTAGCTATGAATAGTTGTTAGAAGTTTTATTCCTAAGTTCAATTTGAATTTTTATATGTTGTATGTACCTTTAGATTGAAATTTCACTGAATACTAATTTTAATTCTTTTGTAATAAAAAGGAATTGTTTTTGTTTTATAAATTTGTAATCTGGTTTTTATAATTACTTTTTTTGCACGATTTCATGGGGAAATATTTAGAGTTTTTTAATCTTACACGATTTTTCAAAGTTGTGGAACATATCCCCAAATTTACCATATGTCACATGTATTTTTCACACGATTTTTTTTGCCCGGCTTTCTAAGGAACGTATTTACCGTGTTTAAAAAAAGTTGGGTGTACTTATAACTTATATAGAGCAAATATTTAACCTGCTTTAGAAGTCGAAATAGTTGTAGTGTGTTTTCCAAAGAAAATTGTAAAATATATTTTTTGATCAATTTCCCCCTTAATACGAAAACCTTTCACAAACGTCAGGCATATTGATGGTTGTTTCCATTATTTGATGACCTCGTGTATATTTAAGTGTATTTCATACTCACTTCACGAATGTTTATCAATTCACGAGAATAAAAAAGTAAACGCACACTCTCCCAATAAAAAAGGTTTCTCATTATTATGTTACCAGGCTGATAAGCAAAGCAGAAAATTTTGAATTATAATCTTGAAACACTTCCTTTTTTTAGAAAATAGAATGTTTTGTAAGGAAATTCTTTCTTTAGAGTGTTCTATATTTAACGATTAAAATTAATTTCAGTAATAGTTTCGTCACGATCTATGTAAGAATTATTCTTCCCTTTCTCCCTCGCATTCCACTAATCTGAGCCAATGCTTCTGGAATTTCCAAAAAATTTAATAATTTGAATCAAATAAAAGTTATCACTCTTTACAATACGCCAATTATCTAGAGACAGTTCGAAACATGGAGCGAAACTTCCCATCACTAATATCTGGGGTTTCTTTCTGACTTGATATTAAGTTTCCTGCTCTATTCCTACTAAACGAAACGTGATTACGAAAATTAGGTAAACTTAAGGAATGTAGTGGATCGATATAATCAAGTCGTATAAAGTCGATAGAGAAAGATTGCAGATAGATAATAAGGTTACAGAGAAAATAAAAATGTTTCTATAGTTGAAAGATGGCGAAAGTGTGAAGGCTTTGAATAGTGTGCGGGGGTTGATATTTTATAGAAGTAATAAGTGTAGTCGTACAGTGAAATTGTCTCCTTGTAAGGAAACAATAAATGGGGCTTTGAAAAGTAATTGACTACATTCTTGATCTGTTTTTGAGTGACTAATGTAATTTCTTTATGTGTGCTTGGAATTAGTTGAAGGCTGTAGATTTGTAATTAGATGAATATTTCAGATGATAGACGAGTCGGTAATAGATATGTGCTATAATTTAAGAAAAACCTTTACTCACTGTGAAGCTTCTCGCAGTACTGTAGGTAACCTTTGGCGGCAATGGTCTCGGCCCAGATTTGGGCATCGTCCTCGAGTTCTTGCAGGGGCTTCAACTTTGGGCTACCGTGCAGATCACGGTAACCGTTGTGGGCCAGAATCATTCGTCGTCGGAAGTCCTCCACGTCCAGAGATACGCTGTTGGCAGGAGGCAAGAAGCAAGAGTCATTGTCGATCTCTGGGGAGAAGGTAAAATTATTAAGGAACACTAATTCTCTAAAAAATCACGAAGCACTGATGAATATTTCATTTTTTAAATTTTTGAATAAATTTCATAGTATAACTGTCTAGAGGAAAAAGTGTTACACTCTTTAAATCATTTTTGATTTATTTTAAACGCTGTAAGTGTTTACTAGGAAACTTTTGGTTAAAAACATACATAAGGCGGCTCTTTTAGTAGTAGTAATCCACTGAAGAAAGTCTAAAGATAAAAATGTATTATACAATGTAAATCTTCTGAAACTATTTAAATGAGCTATCTCTGTTTCTCATAAAACATTTTTAAGCTTCCTGTGACTATACGAATCACTGGTTTTTTTTCCTTAAAAAAAATTATTTACATTTATTTTTAGATTGAAGACGAGTAGCAAAGGAACGAATCACAAAGCAGTCTTTTTTATTGACGACTGTATTTCGCTTGTAGACTATACGCATGCATTTTTTGAATGGTGTATTATCGCAACCTTTTTTTTATGTCACGCTAGAAGTCATGAATGTGAAAATTCTAAATTCAAGTTTCTTCAAAATGAATCATCCGGTTTCAAAATGCCCCGTTTCCATAAATAAACCATACAGAATGATAAGTAATTCATGAATCCAAAGGGAAATTGTAGAATTTTTTTTACAAGTGTTCGATATAACTCCATTTAATTACACGTATAATGTCACCTCGATATGTAAATTCCTGCCGAACACGTTATAAAATGTCAATGATAATTGATCGTACAGCAGCAGACATCCATATTTTAAGTTCCCTTTAATTTGTGGGTAAGGGTGGCGTACACACTTTATCTTTTACAAATGTCCAAAGGAAGAACTCCCATAGAGCCACATAAAGGGACTTAGGTGTCCAGCTGTGTAACAAGTCATCTGGTCCACTACAGTGATGATACATATATATATTTTATTTCGTGAATTTAATTTTAATTTTATTTGCAAAAAACAGGAAGTAGTTAAAATGAGAGAATTAAAATTTTATTAATATTTCAAAGTTGACAAATATGGAAAAAAATTGTACACCTAAAAAAGTTATTTGAAAATTTTAATGTGCGATATTTGAATGGTATGCATGCATGAAAGCTTTGGAAAACAAATAAAAATTGTACAGAAATATTTAGTAATATAATTTTGTATGATTATGAGCTTCCAGTAAAATGCATAAAAAATCCAATGGAAAAAAGAATCATTGGATTATTTACTGAATTGTGACTATATTGAAATATTGTAGAAAGTGACTTGAGAAACAACACTAAGTATGCTTTTTATGCAATTTTAAGCTCTTTTATTGTTTAGAATATTCCAACACATCAGGGCATTCCATTCCATCTCATTCAATTTATATATATTGTTATATTCATGTAAGATGAGATAGTTAAAGGCTAACACCAAATCAACTCTTAGGAAGTTTATTTTATTTCAAAATGCCAATTAAATTGCTTAACAATTAATGACACGATTTTATTCGAACTAAAAGAGCATCAAAAATTCTTGTTTCTCCTTATTTTAGCTTAATGGTGCTGTTGGTTTTCACCGTGATCGAAATTGAATTCTTTCTTGCGAGTGGCAACAATCAGGTTTTTTTTTTTTTTTTTTTTTGTTTACATTCGATTCCATGATGTAAGCTTAAAAGGCACTGATTGCTAAAAGAACGCTGTTCTAAATGTCAATGAAAGTTATATTCATTCAAATAATATATTCCTCACATTTATTCTTTTCAGTACACAGTTTTTTAAATATGAAATGGCCCGTCAGACTAGGCAGTAGCACTTTTTTAAGTTTATCCTTTAAACTTAATTTTCTAACATTTAGAATGTTTTTGCACACTACTAACTTTTATTGATGTTTAATCTCAATATTTTTTTTCTTTTAATAAACTTTTAAGTGTTAAAATAGTATTTAGCCTACAACTGATAGCAAATTTTAAAGAAAATTGTTCATTAGTTGGTTTTATAAATAAAATGTTTTAAAAAACAAATTTACTTTACAATTTATACTATCATAAATCAATGGAGAGAAAATACATTATTTTACAACTGATTTTGATTAAGAAAAAATATGTTTAATTGCAGCATTTCAATTTTACTTTCAGCATTGTTGAATTAAATAAAACAGGTTATCATTATTTAATTTCTTTCTTTATACGATTTTTAAAGTTTTGTTCATTAAAGAAACTTGCATATTTTTTCGGAATGCCTACTTCCCTTTGGAAACTGAATAGTACCATTCTAAGGTAGCCCCCTGTCCGAAATAAATAAAAATAAATAAAATTTGATTGAATATTAATGGGATACATATGCTTACAGATTGTTAAGATATTCTGCTTTACACTGTATTAAAAATCTCTTAATCACTTTTGAGCTCTGATAGCGTATAAAACTAATAGCAAAGTGGGAAAAGAAAATTTCTTAGGTCAACTTGTCAATTTCACAATGGACTTATTCAAATCACAACAGAATCATACTTTAAAATAATTGGACAATAAAATATTTTTCTTAAAGTAATTGAAATCAAAAAGTAATATTTTTTAAAACAAATATATTATTCAAATAAATATTTTTTAAAACAAATATCATGTTTCATTTTGAAATAGAATTAAGATTAAACTATTTTGATCATAATTATTCCACATCTAGTAAAGTTTGCTAAAAAAATGCACACTTCATTATTACTTAAATAATGTCAAGTGCTTAATTTATGAAGCTCTTAACTTTACAAAATAACGGTTGATTTTTTTTATAGATTTCATAAGCATTTAAGACAAAATAACTTTATCATTTAAAAACCAATGCTTACATATGGTAAATAATTGTCTTTTTAAAGTTTCCTTAATTTTTTAATTACTTTTTCTGAACATTGCACCAAAAATTTAGCATAATTTTTGCACGGATTTCAATAAATTGAATACAATTTAGGCATTTATAAAATTTGTTACATCGGACAACTAAACAATAAAAGAAAATTGATTTTTCCCCCCAGGAATAAAGTTTTTATTCCTCTTCGATGAACTTAAACGTTTTGTATTAAATTTATATCCCACACAATGTAAGGAAAATATATATCTAATAATACTAAATAACATTCATTTTTCTTAACATAAATAAAAATTAAACATAAGGCTCTGAATAAAATAAATTATAGAGAAATATGTTATTTAATAATAATTGAGAATCTATTTAATTTTTCATTTTATCTTTTTAAAAATAATGTACAAAATTATTTATTTTACAAAAATTCTTCTTTCTCGGAGAGATTTACACATAAACACACATGCATATTATTTTATGAAACAAAAACGCAAATACTATAAATAACTATTTGTAAAATAATTTCAAGAATGATATTAACAGATCGTAAGTGTTTCATAGGAAAACAGGCAACAGGTTTAAGGAAATTATTTTAATAAGCTGTTTTCTCAGGTTAGTTATTATTTTAAATATTTTGTGAATTCGTTTAGCTCCTTTGTAAGAAAGTATGCGATTATTTTCAACATTTACAGAAAAATGGAGAATGTATTTCTTACAAACTATTAATAATATTCTCAGTAAAATTTGCTATCTTTTTATTTGCAAAATATTTGTTAAATTTTCACAGCAAGAACTTAAAGAATATCCAAAAAGTGTTTTTAAGAAGTTAAATTTTGTTGGATTAATTGCTAGTCGAAAAATCAGAATTCTCGAAATTCTCTACAAAACAATTTTAAAAATCGACTCGATGGGTTTTGATAATTTTTAACATTCTTTCCTAATATGGTATCACTAAACATACAATTTTTGCTGAATTTATTATCAATATTTCTAGAAAAGAAACTGAAAATGTTTTAAAAATTAATTCAAAGTTGTATGAATTTTAGTTTTTTAGTTAAGTTCAATTCTTTAAATAAATGTTGTATTTGGGAGGGGGAGATACTCAGAGGCAATTAATGACATTTTAAAATATAGTAGACTTTTTTCGGCAAATTAAGTAAGTGATAAATTTCTAGAAACATTTATAAAGATTCAACTTAAATGATGTTTACAATTATCCTACACAAGCGCCACTTGCATTTCAGATATTTCATTCTCTAGAAAAACAACATGACAGTTAATAATGTGAAAAAACAATCAAAATTAGTAACAATTAAAAAGAATTTTGTTACAGAGATTGTGCTCGTCAAAGACAAACTATGGGATTCCTTGCTGAATAATATTTTACTCTCCTCGTTTGAAAAGTATGCTGCTACCATCCAGAGTAAATGTTCTAAATGGAAGAATGGATCTTCTAATGGAACGTTACCATTATAAGTAATTTAAGTCTTATGTCTTTTACGTTACGTTCAAAAGGACTACAAAACTACAGTTCTTGTTGTTTCATTGAAATATGTAGCAATTTAAAAAAAAAAATTGGAAAATCAATTACATACCTTCAGAGGCTTCCATTCTGTATTTCACAAATAAAGAACTGCTTACAACTTCCTTTTCTTCTAATTTCGTTTCATCCGGTGTTCCACTTATCATTTCCGGAAAAAATCATAACGATATCATTATCACGCGCTTTAAATTTTTTTAACGAACAAAATTCTCCTGAATTTAGCCAGTTTGATGATAAAAAGCCAATGGAAAGTTAAATTGAATGCTTACTATAACACAAGAAATTAAAAGTGTGTGGCATTTCTTTTTCTTCTACGTGATGAGTTTATTTAAAATTGTATGTCTACTCAAATAATATATTATTAAACAATAAAAAAAGCACTAAACTGCTGCTTAGCAACGAGTTTGTGGCAACAATAGCGACATGGAAAACATTGAGGACACAATTTAGATGAAGCTTGCAATCTTTAGATACATTTGTATTGGATATTTTTAATGCAATATTGAGATATATAATGTTCATTGAGTGATATTTCTGTTTTGCTACTTAGGAACTGATCCATTAATTCTTACTGAATAATCAGTCAATAAATAGTCTCAAACTGGCAAATTCTTAAATTATCTTTATTTTGTCAAAGAATAATCAGGAATAAATGTCTGTAATATAAATATAGATTGGTATATAACTTGCGTTCCAAAACCAAAAATTAACTGAAAATTCTTCGCATCTCAAAAACAGCAAAACTGTATCTGAGTCCAATATCAGCTATAGGATGATTTATCTTTACAAATGTCGAGTAACCTATCGTCTCTCTGATTTTCTATCTCATCTCAATACTTTAACGAGTCCAATCTCTCTGTCTGAGCATTTTCTTTTCGCCACACTCGTAAATATACTCATCGTAAAAATAAAAATAATAATAAAAAAAAAATGCACTCAGAATTAGGATTAAGAAATTTTTTCGTTTCTGTTAGGCATGCAAAATGATTAAAGTTTTATCCAGTCTTCCTCAGCTGTTCGAGACTTATGGAGAATGTAAGACTTATGCTAGGGAAACACCTTTGAGCCATTCCGCACTTACCAACTCCGTTCCAGCTTTGATAAGTGTTCTTCGTGACTTTTGGAGTTCTTTAAGCCTACAAATCCTTCGCAATGTCATAGCAAGTGTGGTAAATCGTTGTATAGCTTGCCATGATGTCAGATGTGACTACACACACTGTTAAACCGCAGCAATTTGTTTTTTTGTTAAAGTGTGTACTCCTCCTATGCCTAGTTTCTTTAAATAAAATTGTTAATCATCCAAGGGACTATTATCGTTCTTTCGCATTACTACTACTATTATTATTTAATTTTACAGCTGTATAACACTCGCATATCACGTTTCCCGCCATTCCGATTTAAGAATTCCATCATTGTTCACATAATAACTAATTATGCTTAACTTTTTGATACCATGTGTTCCTTTTGTACGTACATGTGTTCAGACCAGAATTCTTTTATTAGTAATATCGTATCTATAACAAATGAGTATATTTCATTTAAAGTGTTTGACATGAAATGGCTTAAAATTGGCATAATATTATTAAATTATTGTAAATGCATTTATTTATTAAACAGTAATTTTTATTTCGAAAAATATCCTATTGTATTACTGGTGAACTTATTGTTGAGATAGTCAATTTTTGACTTAGTAACAAGAATAAAAAAACACATTGAATTTTTTTCAAAACGAATTTTTATAATTTCCGCAAATTAATGTATACGATTGTTTTGATATGTATAGTATACTATCTGACATAATACGTTCGAATATACTTTCCTATTTCGGATGAAGAAACACGTTCAAAGTATTCATATACTTCTCTCTGTCAAGCCATGTATATATTTTGAAGATTAGAAAGTTAACATTGAGTTATTAATCAGTTGTAAGCATTTTATAAATGCGTGACAAAATGGATGACATTAAAACTTTTGTTACAATGCATGAGACATTAACATCCAGAAAATATGGAATACACTTCAAATCCACCGTGAGAAAGGCTAGAATATTTTATTGTAGCGACGACTTATATTATATTTTAACTACATTTTGCACATTTTTCAATTTGTTTAATAAGGATAAAAAAATGTTGATTTCACCTTAAGAGTGTTAGAAATCGAATTAATGAATCGAATTTTAAAACAATTTTTATCGAAAGGTTTGGCAATCACGAAATTATATTTCCTAGTCATGTTCATTATATCTTCGCTTTAGTGAAAATAGCTCGTGAAATTCTATTAGATTTGTGACATTCCAAAAATATAAAACAAATTTTATTAAGATGTGGTAGCTCCAATTAGAGGGCTTTTATTGGTTGCATCTTATCAAACTAGAGATATTAATAAATCTAAAAAAAATGATAGCCAATAAGATTTAAAACTTTTAAAAAGACATTAAGATAGGAGTTTTGCGCGATACAATTAACTGATAAATTAGTGCTAGAGAAAATAAGTTGCATTACATTATCCTGGCTATTTGTAGCTCTGAATACTTATACAAAGCTCTCAGTTTTGGGCAAATGTAAACTTGATAATTAAAAATCTGCTTTCATCGGAAGCAAACTGATGATGAAGTTGAGGAAGAGATGAGATGTCATTAGTCCGTCGTTCAACCCTTCAGCACTGCCTTACGAATCGAGACGACGATGAATCTGAAAAGGAACTATGAATCTGACTTTACTACCTGTTATTTTGAATTTTGGCCGGATTGCCACAGTTTCTTGTGGAGATGTTGAAGGTCAAGGGTAACTAATTTTTGACATACCAATTTTTTGACAAACGAGTTCACATGCGCCATATAATTGAGCACTTTTTGTACCTTATTGCGTCAATTATTAGGAGTTGAAAAATAGAATAAGGATATATATAATCTGATTCGTATTGGGGAGGAAAAGGAATAACTTAAGAACGCAGTTAAATTAATTACATTACGCCGATATAATGGAGCGACCGCGGTGGCGCAGTGATCATGGGCGCGAACCCGTGGCCGATGTAGTTTTCGTAGAGTCGTGGGTTAGTGTCCTGGTGCCACGAAAATCTCATCGTGTAACGGAGCTGATGCACGTTAAATCGGGTCGAGGTCCTAAGTCTTCCCAATGACGTGGTGGGGAAGCTTGGAGATGGAGAGGCTAGCTCAGCTGCTGTCCTCGTTGCCTTACCGAGATTCAAGATGAAGAGGTTCGTGGTCAATAGCCCAAGTGTTGTTTCTAAGCGTGAAGTTGATAAACAATCAATCAATCAAATTGATATAATTGTTTCACAAAAATATCACGTGATATTCACTTTGGAAAAGTTTAATCCCATATATATTCCATTTTTAGAATTGTTTTATCTAACGTTTCTTTTCTTTATTGAATTTGACAGAAGCGTTACTTGTAATCCTTCAGTGTGCCAAGGTTTGGCCACCCCTGTTACAGGTAACCCCTGTTATATGTAAGAGTTGATGACTTGAATGACAATATTAGTACAGAGAAAAGGTAATTGATTGAGCTTAAAAGATGTTTCAATGCTCCAACTTCCCCTGAAGTAGCAGCTACAATTGTCAGAACAGAGATTACCTGGCGGGATATTGTTATCAGTATACGAGATCAAACCAAGCAACTTGTTGCTGAAACACACCAATATTACGATACACATCAATATATCCAATGCTGTTTCCACTAGGAAAAGAAGGACATCATCTCGAATTGTATCACATTCATCCCGTCACAAGCGCTAAGACAACGAAAAGAGAATATATGAATTCGAAGCATTTCAAGTTTATGTTGAGGCTTAGAAAAGGTTCATAACAAACAATCAACGACTCTCGTATGACAGTATTATGAGTCATGTACGAGGCGGAATTGATGGAATTCTTTTTCTTGATGCACTAGGAAGTACAGGGGGAAATTTTCTGCACAATTTGATACCCACCAAAATTCGAATGATGCATGAGTCTGCTCTGGCTATGGCATCATCGGGGATTACAGCAATACTACTTGATGGGGACGCAAGGCGTATTCGGGTTTTAAGCTGCCACTGAATTTAAAATCTAGTTGCAGATCATCTTTGCAATAGTGGAAGATTCATCTGAAATGACGATAATATTTAAACCATGCCAAATCATTATTTAGTATGAAAGTACCATGAAATATAAGAAAGGATTTGAGGCCCTTGCAAGATTTTTGAAGCGATCAACTTCAGATGAGTGGGGCTCTGATATTGCTGGACGGTGATCTCTGTCAAACTTTGCCCGTCATTCCAAGATCAACATCAGCAAACGAGCTGAACTCATGCTTAAAGACTTCGGCTCTCTGGAGATGTAAAGAAAATTACATTGTCAACCTATATACTTGTGCATTTACTCGTAGATGTTTCTGCAGAAACATTTGCCAATCGACTTTTGGATATGGGCGATGACAAACTTCCGGTTCTTCACGAAACATAGGAAATATCGTTCCTACAGAACTTCTGCCAACTTAAGTAATCAACTGAAGATCTTGAATAGAGAGGTTTTGTGAACATCGTCAACAACTTCAGGAGTCACAATTGGTTATGCGAGTAAGCTATCTTAGCTCCAAGAAAGGATGAAGTGAATCGAATCAATGATAAGATACAACCGAAAATTCCTGGTGCAATTATGAATTACAAATCCTCATATATTCCTGGTGCAATTATGAATTACAAATCCTCATATATTCCTGGTGCAATTATAAAGGACATTCCTCCTTTTATAGGTTCTGTCCTTCCCGAAAAGTATCCTCCTTCATGTCCTCCTTTTCGATATTTTAAAACTTACTGTTAATCTCTGTATTCGGAGAAGCCACGCCATACTGTTACGCATATGTTGAATACAAAAAACTTTTAAGATGTTCAAAAACTCGATGGCTCGCTCTAATACCTGCTAAAGAGAGTATTTTACAATTATATGAGCCTCTCCGTTCATTTTTAATAAGTTTAGACAAACGCTCAAAAAGTCTTGAATCTTTTTTCAATCATGAATTATCGGAGTATTTTGTACATAATAAGGCATTTGTTTTCCACAAAACGATTCAAAAGATTGAAGGTGCCATATTTCAGCTACAGAAGTAAGTCTTATTTTGAACGGTTTTATCTTTAAATATAAATCCCAATTTGAAGAAAAATTTATTCCTTTAATAATAAAAAGAAAATTATCAAACTTAAAGGAATCATATCCGATCATAATGGAAAAGTGCACCAAAGAAGTGCGGAATTCTTACCAAACATGTTTCCAATACATCGAAGAACGGCCAGAAACAAACATCACAGGAAATTACAGTTTTCAATGGTGTTTTGGGGCTTCATCGCAAGTAAATTGGGCAAGTATTGAAAATTGTGGTGAGTTTTCATCGAAAGAAATGCCTGATATTAAAATCGATGACAATTGTCTGTTTGAAGAAATTAGAAGACTGAATGTATTCTTAAATTCTGATAAATTAGAACAATGGGAAAATCAACATGTTGAAAATGATAAAAGATGGGTGGAAATGTTTAACCTTCTCAAAAATCAACACATTCCATATGAAAATTGAATTGTTCTTGTTGAATTTCCGTTATGCTGCCCTGGAATTAATGCAACAGTTGAAATATCTTTTTGCATTGTTAATGATTTTTGGAGAAGTGAGAAATCAAGATTGAATGTTGATACTCTAGCTGCAGCACTTAGCAATAATAATAATAATAATAATATGTGTGATATTTCCTGCTCCGAAATTTCTAGTATATTGATAGAAAATCATATATTGACAAAAAACATTCTTTCAAAGGAAAAATACTCTTTTAATTAAATAATTAAAAAGGGATGCTAGCATAATTAAAGTACTTTTGTTTCAGTTAATAAAATGTTTCATTTGTTCAAGCCCTACTTTTTAAAAAATTTTCATCCTCCTTTTCATTGCAAAAAAAATTGGTCACTTTAATAATAAGCGTTATTAAAGCACACAACGTTACATGACGTTTCTGAGTGTTTCCGCGTTCTCTTTTTTCAGTAGTCTGTTGGGAGAAGTGGGCGAAGCAGAAAAGTAGATGCTCTTAATACAGCGTAATAAAAAATAGTTTGCTGGCTGTTCACCCAACAGATTGTTTCTTAACGTTGCACTGAGAAGCAACACGATGGCTGTTGGCAACAGTCCTCGTAATTTTGAACCTCAGTGAAGTGACGAGGACGACACCTGATCTGGTATCTTCCTTTCCATGCTTACACATCATGCCAACGGGAAGACTTGAGACTTTGATAGATTTAACGTACGACAGCCCTCCATACGGCGGTTCTTTAGAAGCATCAAGTTTGGAAACCACGAATCGACAGAAACAACTACCGTGATCATTGGGCAACGGCGTCCACAATAATTTCATTTAAGTAACTATTTCAGTGCATGAGAAATATATTGAACATTTATATAATGCTTTATTTTATCTACAAATTTTGGCAATGAGTTTTTTAGTTGGTCACAAAAAAAAAATCTTAAAATAAAACAGGTTCACAGCAAAAAAAGTTGGGTAAACACAGATATAGGGGAATTTGCCATTATGACGCAATAAGAATTGTACCGTTAACTGTCTTATGAAAGATTTTTATAGAAAGGATTAATAATAAATTTACGAAACACACCCTGTATTGATTCCATTTTCAAATGAATAAATATTATTATATAGCTATTTTAATATATATCATGGTTTGTGCAAGTAAATAAGAAAGGGTTTCAATATGATACAACCATCCCGATGTATTTTGAAGATTATATTGGTTGAATTAAAAAAAAAAAGTAATTAACTGCAAGAGTTGGTTAAAAAATAATACCTCCATAGCCATGTGACTTTTTAACAATTTACAACCTCATTTTTTATATTCTTGCATCTGAAAGCCACTCATGACTTCTACGTAATTCATTTCATTTCCTTGTTCCCAGGTGTCGTTGATGCGCTGAGCACTGAAGAAGATGATGGCGCACGTGGAGATGAAATTGCAAAGACACCTCACCTCTTCTCAAAGAAGAGTATCTTAAAAGACACCACTTTTGCTCCGACAATGGAGGTAAATGCCTGGTATTGACAACAACCACCGGAATTCTTCCCCAGGCTGTATACACGACAAATACTGCATTCGCACAAGAGCGCGGAAAGAGATGGGACTATGTCCAGTGAATAGTGCATTACGTAGTAGATGAAGCTTTCAAGGTACAAAGACAAATTGTAAAAATATCTGATAACAAATAGAAAACGTTATGGCCATGGGGTTATTATTTTGAATCATGCTTCGTTTAAAGAAATAATAGAGCATATCATCTGTGATATAATCACAATTGATATATTTAAAATAACTAATTTATTAAGCTGATCTACAATTGCCATATTTTGAATGTTATTTCAAGTTCCATTACTAAACATAAATTGCAGTAAAATAAAGCAACAGTTTTATAAAAGTTTCAGTTTTATAAAAGTTTCAGTTTTTTAATGGTGCTTATTCGCACTAACCTCGTAACCAAAGGAATTATAAAGCAACAAAAAATTGTTCAAGAAAAATATAATACATAAAGTATTTGAATATAAATTAGAAACAGGATATATATTTGAATATCCCATTATAAAAACAAGTAATTCATTTTATTTTCTCTTATTACAGTTTGAACAAAAAAAAATCGAATAATCAATTTCAATCATTCCAATCATTAGTGATTTTTGTTGCCGTGCAATAGAGTCATTATGACGTAAATTAGACAATAATGATCTGCGCCATTCAGTGTTAGTATATTTTCCTGGTGCATTATTTATTTATCTTCTTCCAAGAAAATACATATTTACAGGAAATCTTTGTTTAAACCCCAATGTCTCGGAGATATTTGGAAAAAGTGTTTTTCCCGCTTTTAATAATTCTCCATCTTCTTGGAATGGAAACATTACCTTATACAAGACCGAGTTGGAAAAAGATACTTTATAACTTGATATGTAATTCCTGTAAATATATGTGCTGTTTCTTTATGATCTTGGATTTAGCTGTTCAAATTTGTTGGGTAATGTTTCTATCAGAAACAAGGAGAGAAAGCACAACTCTCTTTATTCTTGTTCTTCAGACAGCTGCTTATATTTCCGTCTTTCGTTCTAAAAAACAACTTATTGTTTTGCTGAAAAAAATGTCGGAAATTTTCAAAATGATGCGTTCCATTCAAACATTGCGTGCAGAGAAGATATTAATGTTCCTTTATTGCTTATGCATGAATGGATATATTTTAACAATTGTGCTATTATACTACCTTTCCAGCTCAAGAATCCGAGATGCTCAAAGAATTAGAAATTCACCTTATATTCCTGAAGAATTCAAAGGATATTGCTCATTTCTTCTAGATATGTGGTACGGATCAACTGTTATATTACATAGTAACATCTGGATTTCTTTTATAGGTTACTACAGTTTTGTTTGCCATTTTATGAAGATAATCCTGAACGAATTCGCTTCATATTCACAGATGTTAATTAAAAGAAGGGAATACCATACCGTACTAGAAGTGTATCGAGAAATCACTCAAGTAATGATTTTTGCAGACAATTTTTTGTCTTTTACAGCACTTGCCAACTTGATAAGCGTAATGACTGGTCTTTTTTGGACTGGTTATAGTCTGGTCTTCTTTACAAATGGAAATTACATGTATTATTTACGTTATTTAAGTGCTGTGGTATACGTATTGACTTTTCTGTTAATGATGATGTTACCAGCAACTGCCGAAAATGTTGCAGCTAAATTTGCGAAAGGAATCGTTCTTTCGTTACCTGGAAGTTTCCCAGAGGAATATAAAAAGCTGATGATGTATATACACAAAAATTTCAAATATCAGGAACTAGAGTTGACATTGTGGAAAATCTACAAAATCGACAAATCCTTACTAATCAGCGAAATAGGTACAGTTATAACCTATGGAATACTTGTTGGCACTTTAGGTAGTGTTCAAAATTCGCGTGATAACAATGTTACATCAATTAATACTGAGAATAATCACAATGGTACATGTACTTGCTAGTATTTGCAAAAAAATTTCTACCGCTCTTTATTAATAAATAAAAAGAGAATTTATATATATATATATATACATACATGCATACCCGCGGTGTGACAATTAATTAACTAGACTAGTCTCAAAAATTAACTTTACTGAAAACATTATACAAATACCTTTTAGCCCCTTCAACATACTAAATCTTCTCTATCAATACATCGCTGCATACGAGTTTTCCACTGTTCAAAGCATTGCTGCAGATTTACGTTGACTACATTCCATTTCCTCTCCTCCACACCAAGCCTAACGGCTAGGGCATGCACAGTCCGGTTATTTAACTGTCACACCTCGTATATATATATATATATATATATATATAACTCTCTCACATACACACACTTACTCATATTTGTATGTGTGTGCCTTCTTATTAATTTGCGACCTTTGAGACTTACAACCACAAAAAATTAATAAAATTATATTACATATTTTCAGGCTTTTTTTTTTATTTACAGTAAGCACAATAGAGTATGCTATTTGTATTTTTTCCATAACATACAACAATTATACGAACATAGATTGAAATTTTGTGTTTTATGTATAATTTTTATAACCTATTTGAATAAAATCTTCTAAACTATAGTTTATTAATTAATAAAGCAGTCATCTCATTATTAGTGTAAGTAAATAGTTTTCAAATACCAATTCATCTCTGTATAAATCTCACACGGAAGATCCGTGTAATACATCAATCTCAGGATTGACATGTTTTGTTCTGTATTAATGTTCAAAATGTGACAAATATTCAGGATGTTGTTTTTGTCCCCTTCCAGGATTTTCAGATTTGTTATGTTAGGGTTATTCAGGTGTATAGGAGAAAAGTTACCGTATTCTATTGAGATACAAAAAATTTATTTGCCAACATTCTTATTTTTTCTGAAACAATTTCCTGTTTAGCCAATTTTGATAACACAGTATTTAATGTCTATTGTGGAAACCATTACGCAATTCTGAGAGCTTTGGTTACAATAAAAAAGTGAGCTGATTGTCAGACCATTTATTTATATGACAGGTGTAACAAAAAGCTCTGCGTATACTGTTGTTAATTTAATTAAATCTTCAGCTCTCGGACTATAGTGTTTATATGGCATACCTTTAAGGGCATTAATTTTTTAAAGCTTTTTTTTTTTCATTTGATTCCCTATATAAATACAGGGTGTGGCGCGGGAATTTCCTTATTTAAAACAATGATAAAACAAAAAAAAAAAAAAAAAAACATCGAAGGTATCATTTCAATTTTTTTACATAGCAGTACATTTAAAGATTTTTTTTATTACTTTTTGAAAATGATTTCTTGAAGATGGCCACCTTTCTGCTCAATATATTAGGAGAGTCGAAATCTGAAATTTTGGTCCACTTTGTACAGCATTTCTTTGTCGATCTTGGTGATAGCATCGCGAATATTATTCTTCAGCTTATCGAGGGTTTTCGGACGATGGTATACACCAAGGATTTAAGATATCCCCATAAAACATATTACAGGGTGCTAAATCTGTTGAGCGCGCTGACCTATGTAAATCCCTCTTAAAGAGATAAGACGTTGGGGGAAGTGTTCACGCAAGAGAGACATGGAAATTTGTGCCGTATGAGCCGTGGCGCCATTTTGTTGAAGCCGCACATCCCCTACATCCGTTTTATCAAGTTCAGGAATTAATTCTTTCACCATCTGGAGATAACGCTCAAAAGTGATTGTAACAGCCTTATCGTTCCCTTCAAAAAACCATGGTCCAATAATACCGATTCCCACATTCTGCATGTAGGGGTTGCTCATGAAATTCTCGGGGTTTGTTCCACCCCAATATCGCATGTTTTGTTTGTTCACGCATCCTGACAGATGAAAATGTGCTTTGTCGCTGAAAAACACAACGGTATCATAAGGAAAATTTTCAACAAAAGCTTCATGCGCCCGTTTTCGTGTCAAGAAAATCACCTGGATTAAATTTTTGCACAACCGCCAGCTTGTATGGATGGAATTTCAGATCTTCATGAAGAATTCGTCTCACTGTACGATCAGAATGACGAAGAGCAGCTGTATGTTTACGTGCAGATCACTTAGGGGATTTCAAAAACGCCTTCCGCACTCTCTCGGCTTTTTCCGGAGTCCTGGTTGTTTTTGAAGGTCCTGGATTTTTTTAGACACACTACCGGTATTAATAAAAGCGTCAATCCATTGGACAATCGATTTGCGATTAGGAACAGGACCTTTAGGAGCGATTTAATTTTTTCCCCCTGAACACTCGCTGAGTTGCAATAATTGAATTGAGGTTAGAAAAAGGCGTCGCCAAATCGAACGCCTCCTCGTTCATCCACTGCATAGTGATTGCTGAACTAACCGTTCAAAAAAAAACAATAGATTGGGCCCTTTCAAATGCGCATATCCCCACTCTTAGGGAACTAACAGCTGCTGTGTGGCGCACAATTCAAATAAGGAAGTTCCCGCACCGCCCCTGTATTTTGTTTCCGCTTAGGAAAATATATTCCCAAATATTTAATGAACGATTGCCATGATAGTCACTAAGCCAGCACAATATTAAATATACTCCCAAATACTTAATGAACACTTGCTATGGTAGTGGGCACCAAGCCAACATAATATTAGGGTATGTTTGAATTCTTTTATTTGAAAGTTCTGCTATTGTTCTTTGGTCAGGGAAGTAAATTTCTAGTATTCGCACCATTTTGGGACTCTTTCTACGGTATTTTGCAGCTTTTTATGGATAGTATCAAGGGAATGATTTGAGAGAGTAATAAATAAAAATATCATCAGCCTTTAAATTCTTCCGTCAACGGTATATCACAAAAATAGAAAAGAATGGATATTTCTCTATCTACAGTCCAAATTAGGAAAAATCCTTAGAACTTGTATACAAACGTAGTTATTTCGTCCATTATCATCCTTTTTCTGTGTAATTTAATGATTCTTCATTAAAGGACATAGAGAGAATTGGATTACCAGAACTTTTAATTACTTTAAGTACCTGCTTTTTTTCTGGTTGGGGATGCAGTACGAGCCCCGAATTCTAGGATATAGCACAAAATGTGTGAATACTTTGTATTGATTTTTGGAGAAACTCCATGAGGAATGCGATTGTTTTTCCAATATAGTTTGAAAAGAACTTTTTTCTTCTTCAAATTTTTGATCCAATAGCTCTTGCATATTATTAACTTTTTGAATGATTTCTTAATACTGCGGAATAGTTCTCAGTCTCGCTTTCTGTAGAGTTAAATGTTGCCTGCTTTTTAACTCCAATATTTGCTTTTCATTAATGTTTACTGGGCATTATGGAAAGTTAGCTGAATGATTTCCTTCACAATTGATGCAACTTTATTAGCTGTACATTCACCTGAATGGGATGTGCTGCAATTTACACAAATTGCAAGTTCTTGACAAAATCGAGAATGATATAGAAAACTAAAACACTCAGAGCATTGTTTAGGTTTATCTATGAAAAGCTGAATTTTGTGATTTATAAACCATAATGTAATGCTTTTTGGTAATGTTGTTCCTAGTATGTCATCAAAACAGATGACATTTCCCCACTAGTCTTAGATCTGACAAAAAGACGGATCTTTACAATGTCTATAATATTTTTATCTTGTAATTCAGTGGCTAAATATTTCAGTGACACATTAGTAGGAATTCCGAAGAGGAAGAATCGGGAAGTGATTCCTTCCCACATGATATTAGCCTTAATTAGAACATTATTTTTTTTTTCTAACGATAAGATCTTTATTGCACACACAGGGCCAGAGGTAGATGTTTTGTTTTACCATTTATGGCAAAGGACACATTTAGAATATTTTCATAACTCAGATTTTTGTTTTTAATTTCAGAGTGTAATAATAGGGGATTAGCTACAGGAATATGAACATGTTTTTGACTGTGCTCTCCAAATGTATATTTATCTCGGTTATTTTCTTTTGTTCTGCTCGTGCTACAAGTTCTTTATCACCCAATGATGTTTCAAAATATTTATTATTTCTCGCCTCTATCGAGGTTTTTGTTGGAGACGACAAATGTTTGTTCATATCTTAAGCCATAAACTACGAATGACTCAGCTCGAGTATATTCGTTAAAAAAAATGGGGAGGGGGAGATAATCTTTCCGAAATACTTGAAAAGTAAGAAAATCGATACGCTAGTCTGAAAGCAAAGAACAAAACTAAAAAGGATATCAACTCAATTTTTTTGAAAAGAACTTGACCAACTTACCCATAAAAACTTTCAAAGCACATTTTCAAACTTTAATCCAGCTTTCCATGTACAATTCTCGTGAACGTTCCTTTTTCACTGCTATATAATGCTCTAAGAAATAACTCTTCAATTTTTCTTTTTTGAAATTCCAAAAAATTAGTGAAATAATTTATATACAATTTCTTTTAACCATTTACCACTATAGAATAAATATTCGTAAAAAAAGAAATAATTTTCAAATCTCAGATGCTTTCTTAGATACTTTGTTATTGAAGAGTTTTTTTTTTTTTTAATTCAATGCATGTTCTAAAACGCTTCATTCTAAATCTGCTTATCTTTTGCTTCGATCAGATAGTCTGCGCATGCTTGACGAATAATTTCTTAAAAATTCGCGTGGCAATCAAAGTCTTAAAGTTTCAAAACAAACCAAAACAAAGAAACAAATTATTATGTGTTGTTATGGTAGCCGAGAGATCATGGTTACGAGCTCGCGGCCAACATTATTTTAGACAAGCCATAAGTTCGAGTCCTGATTTAATTTAAGACACGTCATATAGCGAAGCGGGTCTACATTAAACCTATAGGGGCTCAAAGTCCTAATATTACTCTGGTGTTGAAGTTTAGAGAAGGGATGCCAACTCATATGTCATATGTGTCAAACTGACTGTGGATTAAAATTACGAGGTTCATTACCAACAGTGTGCTTCTAAATGCGCGACTCATTAATAAATAATCCACTCTATCGGTATATAAATGTATTGGAATAATCTATCAAGCATTTCTTCAAGTGTGAAAAATTATGAACTAAATAAATTTACCTATTTGAAAAATACCTTAAAAATAGGATGTCATAACTGATACATATGGGAGCTTTCAAAAATAATTTGTACAAATGGTCGATTAAATCTATGTAGGGTAGTAACGTTTAATAATGTTTAATACGTCACCATCAAGAGACACTATGTTAGGAATCTTCGAAACTGATTTTATCTTTGCAAGAAAGTTTTAACGCCAGAACGAATGAATGGCTTATGAATCTTTATCATGTTATTTTACATCCTTATTTAACGATTTTGATTAAAGAAGAAATAAATCTATATTTATTTATAAAACAGATGTTTTTGTTTTCTCCTTTATATGTTTTCTTTGAATTGGAAAAACAACGAGTTCTTCACAAACACAGACAATCCTAATAATCGGTGTACAGTCTCCTGTAGTCTTTTCCCGTATAACAATAATAATGTTAACTATTAACATTGTTATTCAGATACAATGTTAACATTGTATCTGAAAACATTGAAAGACTAATAATGTGATGTAAATTTTCTATGTTGTTCTGCGTGAATATTTTATTTTTAGGCCTTAGGATATAAATATTTTGTTACTTTCTCAAAAAAAAAGAAAGAAAAAGAAAAAAGAAACGTGAGTATAGCCTCAAGTCTCCCAACTATGCGAGACGTTAAGGCTCCCGTCTACCCGCCATTTTGATTTCGTGGACGTAATGTTAATCCTATGGAATTTTGACTTTAATTCTCACATCTTTATTATTTGATCTATTTAAATGCAATAAAGTGCATTTGAAAGAGCAAAAAATAATTAATGCTTCTGTGGAATTACTTTTTTCCTAAGATTTTTAAAAATATTTTTATTCTTATTTTAATGGTTCGTTTTTTAGTTTTCCGGTCTTTAAGGAATATTTTCAAATATTTTTAAGAATCGGAGGAAAAAAGTAATTCCACAGAAGCATTCATTATTTTTTGCTCTTTCAGATGCACTTTATTGCATTCAAATAGATCAAATAATAAAGATGGGAGAATTCAAGTCGAAATTCCATAGGATTAACATTAAACTGATGAAATCAAAATGGCGGGTAGACGGGAGCCTTAAAGCAGGAGATTTAAATAATCTTCGGAAAATAATGAAAATTAATATTCACTCGAAGAATGGGTAATATTTCCCTTTTAGGATTATTTAAGTATTTATACTAGAAAAATGTTTGCACATTATGGAAACGATGTTTTAATTATTTTTCCCCTTGACTTAATTTTTTTAAATTGAAATTTGTGATAAGAATCGTCTTCTATCCTTGATTATAACCAGGAAAAAAATTTGAGCTTTTATGTTCAAAAACAACTTCTTAAATAGACTAACTGTGGCAAGGTTATGCAAACATACTTCCAAAGGACACAAATTTCTATTAAGAAATTGTGAAACATCGTCACTGTTATGTTATTTAAAAGCAAAGAATTCCTAATATATTGAACTGCAAAAGAGAGCGACGATAAGCTGATTTTTTTAATACGAAAAAATCTGGAAGATTTTACCCTAAATCTATACGAAATACAAGATATTATAAAGAAGATCAAATACCGAAGGTAATCTCTCAAAAGGCATTGTTATGAGACCAAGAATGACATGTCACAAAATATAAATAAAACTATTCACAAAGACTTAAAATTGATGAAAAAAATGCTTTAACCATTGGTTCAGTTCACATAATTTTAGTCATTAAAGAAAGAATAGCTAATAACAGAAAGATGTATAAAAATCATCTGGGGGGGGGAGATAGTTTGTCATAACAGTTCGTACTTTATTGAAGTGAATACAATAAGAAAAGAGTCATTTTGTACATTTCTATTGACAAAAAAAAAAAAAAAAAAAACACAATACTTTTAAAAATCAAAAGGAAAAAGTTCTATGCAGAGTTTTGCAAAGAACAGATTTGGCCACCCAAGGTGCGCCTTTTTTATAATTATTATTAAATTACTCAATTAAATATAAGAATTAAAATAAACGACGAAACATTGAGAAATGGACAGTAGTAAACTTTTCCGATATTAAAATTAAGGCAAACGATAAATATTATTAAAGTGAATATTATATCGGCTACATATAATTCAAATTAAAGCAAGCGATAACTTATTAGATTGAATATTATATCAGCTACATAAAATTAAAATTAAGGCAAATGATAAATTATTAAATTGAATAAATTTAAGCTAAATGTAATTAAAACTTAAGCAAACGATAAAAAAAAAACTGAAAAGGATCTGGTACGCCAAAAAGGATCCACCTAAAACAATAGCCCTTTAGGTGGCTAACAATTGGCTAAGTAATTCTAAAGAAACATATTCTAAAAGATTCATGAGACACTTGGACTAAAATGGTAACTTAACACTGAATTTTTTTTTTAAGTAATACTAAAATGAGCTCTCAGTTTTATCAATGGAAAACTATAGAATTGATGTTTGATCAATGAATTTTAGTCTCATATGGGAAAGACTCAGTCATAGTTAAGTTGCAAATGGACAAGGTTCTAGCCACACTTCAAAATCAACTGTGGCAGATATAACTATGAAAAAATCAGTAGATAGAATGAAATGCGTATCATGTATAACTGCTGTTAAACCTCCTGATGCTTCCTCAGTGGACTTTTTGCTTTCGGTGTATTAAATTGTGCTTTTTGAAACTGGCGCTTTCATACTCCAGGAAGACTTCGGTAAGCCGCTCAAGAGGAATGGTGTAAGTGAATGACTCCTTATTAACGTCTCACTGGGAAGAAACACGAGGGCTCTTGGAGACGGATCTCGTAATTTTGAATCGTGATCGAACATCTGAGAAAATATCTTCCTCTCTAAACTTCCATATCAAGTTCCCGGAACACTCCGGACTCCGACTAGATTTAAAGTGCATCAGCCCCGTTAAACAGCGGATTTTTAGCTGCATCAGGACTCGAACCGCCGATTCGATGAAACCAGCACTATGCGTGAACTCGCGACCATGACCACTAAAGCAACCGTAGCCACAAAGGATTGTCATAGAACTGGCTTAACCACTTTGAGAAAAAATCTGCTTCTATGAGAAATACAAATCCGAACTATATTAAAGAACTAAGGCTATCTATTTTTTGGAATTAGAATATCGAACGAACTAACAATCAGAAACAATTATCAAAAATATTTTCACGATAAATTGCCCTGCCTGAGTCTTCCTCCCAACCCCTTTCTTACTTCGTCGGAACATAACAAATTGAGTTAAATTTGCGATATAAAACTTTTAATAAAATTCGAAACTATATACATTAGAAAAGTTATTAAGGTATGAGTTTTGCTGATATTTCATAATTTGAAAAAAATAATGAAGGGAAAAAATGAAAAAAAATTTATTTTTCAATTCGTTTAAACATATTTTTTTAAACGTTACAAAATACCACTTCAAAATAAAATGTTTTTGTGAGTGTATAGAGATTCAAATTGATACCAGTGACCGCGGTAGCCTTGTGGTCACGGTTTCAGACTCGTGGCCGGTGGTTTTCGTTGAGACGTGGGTTTGAGCCTTGGTCACTTAAGACCCGCCGTGTAACCGAGACTGATGCACGTTAAATCTGTCGGGGTCCAAAGTTCTCCCGTTGGCGTGGTATGGAAGTAAGGAGAGGTGGTGCCAGCTCAGGTATCATTCTCATCACTTGACCGAGGTTCAAAATGACGAGGTCCGTAACCAATATCCCTCGTGTTGCTTCTAGTGCGACGTTAATACAAACCAAACCTAAAAGAGATTCAAATATGCTAATTTAAAATCACAAAAACTGTAATAGCATTGGTAAGTTTTCCTTATGGTTAAATAATATATAAAGAATACGTTATTTGATTTCATTGTTTTTATGATATTAATCAAAAAATAATTCTACCTGAGTGGCAAGGAGGTTTAAGTGAACATGTCAATCATGCTTTTTCGCAGTCCCAAGTCAGATACAGGACATTGAATAAATAATATATCCATTTTTATTTGTCTTCACCTTAATTTTCCTGGTCTTCATTATTAGTTAAAAAAACAAAAATTTACTCCGTCACCTTATCAAGTGTCTTATCAAGTTTTAAAATGCCATAGGACAGAATTGTTCCAATACGATTCCAATTCAAAGATTTATCAATGATATACGTATTCCACAAAGATAAGACTGTCTTCTTGTTGATATTTTCTTGCCACCTCACGATATTCAAATTCTTTTTTTAAAAAAAAGTATTTATTTTGCAGAGATTTCTTGTTTGTATTGCAATTCTGTTAGCTTTTGAAGCGGTGATAATGACCGTTATAAATAGGCAAATGTTGTAAGCCAAGTATGATATTGATAGAATTTGGAAGGATATATAAGAATATTGTCCGTAAATAAAGTAGTAACCACCATGTGGAGCGAATCTATCATGCAAATCAATATAGTAGTGAATATAGGGAAAGAAAATGAGTCTCCGGTGAACTCTATTACCAGGACTTCATCATATAATTGAAGGTCACGTTGTATTTCCGGTTTTGCGGCTGCCTTTCTTAGAGGTATTTGAAGTTTTCGTAGAATAAAACAACACATAGCAAAATTCACTGCATAGTACGGTAAAAAGACTAATCAACGTATGCAAGTTATAAAACCCACATATGTCGATAGCGTACGCTATGTTTAAGATTATCACTGTACAATATAGTCGGGTTATATCTTTAAGCAATTCTATTCGCCAAACCCAATCGCACATTTGGTCTAATGGATCTGTTCCAAAATTTAAATATGACAAAAACGTAACAAAAAAAAAACAAAAGATGGAAAAACGCGATATTATAAATTTTAATTCGATTGGTTTTATTTTTGTCTTTAGAGCATCTGAAATTCGTGATATCCTTTCGATTGTTTCCAAAATTGTCCTCTTCTTTTTTACACTGCAGATTCGGTAAAAAAAAAAAAAAAAAGATAAGAATAATATGAATTACACCCGAAATATCACGACCAATGTTCGAAATACAAACAAATGTATTCATTTTGGCGATTAAATACAAAACTGATAAAGTATGAAACGAATATCGGATAGCTTTCCAAAATAATTTAATATTTTTATTTTCCCGATTCTTCGTCGTCTGAAGTTCTATTGTGAGAATTAATGATTCCATTAACCTTCAGGTAAAACAGGAGTACACGAAATACATTTTGGAATGAATTATTAAAGCGTTTATCAAAATTGAATCTCATGTTTGGATATAAATTCGAAATGTTGGATCTATTAGGTATTAGAGTATAATCTAGTTTTGTTCGTTTTAAGAAATCTGTTGTAGGTGGAAAGTACTATTTATGTACTTACATGGTTTTGAAAAGTTAAATATAGATACTCATCATTTATTTTATGAAATTAATATATGAATAATATTTTTAAAGATAATTTCAATCAGTTCATTATCAGTGCTTATATATACCTTTATGATAAATACTACTTTCTGTCAGAAAATGACTGATTCAATAAAATAAAAAGGATAATCATAAAAATGATTGCGAGAAAAAAACAGTTGTTTAGTTATTACAAAGTACTTCATGGAACGGCTTTGGTTTTTGTTTATGATTAAAAAATAAATTATAATATGTGTTTAAATTATTTTAAAATGACAGATATATACTATATATGTGAGAAATGAGGATTTTTATATTCATAACATTTATTACACATAAATTGAACGCTTCTGAAATATTTATAGAATTTTTAAAATTGCAAAATTTAAGTTCTGTTTCACCCTAATGATGCTCAAAAATATCATTAGAAAGAGGTTCTATAGTAATCAAGTACAATAATAATAGAAATTTTCCTCTTACTTACGGTACAACAAATACAAATAGTATAAAAAATTATAAATTTTTTATGACCATCAGAATAGTTTCGATGCTTTAACTGATACTAAAATTATGAGAAATATATTTACATAAATACGATTAAAAATTTATGACGTTGTGTGGCATAATCAAACTATGTAAAAGAATAATTTATTTTAATGTCAGATACAAAAATACAGAAATTGCACATCATTTTATAAATTGAATTTTTTTAAATGAATGACTTATAGATTTTAAATAATAGTTTTTATGACTAATAACACATACTCTAAGGTTTATTGAAAATAATGCAAATAAATAATATGCTTTTTAACTTCATTATAGCATCAGCTGAAAATTTGTTAAATTCACTTATCAATAAATTAAGAATACAGATATCCTGTGTGAAATACTTTTGAATTAAATCGAAACCATATCTCACACCAAATCATATAATAGTTGGTTAATAACATTTTGAAATTTCAACATATGTAACTTTTGTTCAAATTTGTAACTCTGAAATTTTACTGTAATTAAAAATAAGTTTATCAAGTTTTATTGCATTTAAGAGCTCTTTTAATCATGATATTTTTAATTGGAAATAAAAAAAAATAATAAAGATATATGTTTCTAAATAAAAGCGAGAAAAATAAATTTTATTAAAAGGTTTATACATCCTGTAATATATTTTTCGCTAGTGTTTAACCAGATTTTTAACACCTACCCATATACATATATATGTGTGTGTGAGAGAGAGAGAGAGAGTGTGTGTGTGTGTAATGTCTTTCTTTTATTATTACTATTTAATTAATTAAAAACCAGTCGAGACTAAGTTGAATTTTAACAATTGTTTATTTTATGATAGCTGAGGGAGGGACCATATTCACTTGGCTGGAGATACAAAAATCAGAAGAGCATGAGATATTGTGAAATCCTTGGTTTTATTCCTACCATGTGAAACTGTGTCACTCAGCGCTCTGTTAGTGAAAGTTATTGTAGTTGTTATTTCGATGTTTGTTTCCATACCTTTAAGAATGTGTACACTCCCACACCCATATATATATATATATATATATATATATATATATATATATATATATAGTTATGTTGAGATACATTATTGTTAAAACGAAGTATTGAAACGTGAACAAACATAATAACCATTAAAAATGATTCTGTTAACATTGCGCGCATTCAAGTCTTGGAAAAGTAATTTTCAATTTTACATGAACCCAAAATAAATTTCTCATTCAGAAATCATCCTTGAAAATAATGTATAGAAATAAATTTTAAAAGAAAAACCTAAACATAAGAATTTATGTCTAAGAAACAATGACTTAGCAGAATGCTTTTTCTTGAAATTGCAGTTAATTTGTATTATATTAGAAGTTTATTAGTCTCGATTCTAATACGAAACAAAATATTTTCCTAGTCCTTTCGTCTCATGAAAATTTCCTTTAAATATGTCGTCTATAATTTTCTCCATTATTATTCGTATTCAGTTTTTTTTTTTTTAAATTATGTATTTCGAAATTTTAATAAGTCGTAGAATAGTCACATTTAATTTTTATTCTGAAAAATATAAATGGTTTAATTATATAGTAATCGTTATGACCTTGTTTATTGCTAAATCAGGATCAGTTTTGCAAGTGTCGTGTTAAAAAAAATGCTTTGAAAAAGAAAAAGGACTCCTGACCAGGTTTATAAAACCATTAGAGGAGCTGTAATCAATATATTATTTATTAACTGAGAATACTGAATCTTTGATCAATTGTAGCAAAGTAATTGAACGCTTTTACTTTCCTATTAAGTCTCTAAAAATTGCAAATGAACTGCTCTATGTACTTTTCCCACCAGACTTTTCCAACATAAAAAGGATGATTAACCTTTCTTAAAAATTAATGCATTGTTTCTTACAAACATCGTATTTTTTTCATAACATGCATAAGTTCTAATTATCTGCGCCGTTGCTGATTAAGGAAATGAAATATTTTAGCCGACAACTCAAATTGATCAAAATTAATAAAATATTTTTCTTTAATAATCCACGAAATTTAACCTTATCCTTGGCTGAAGACCTTGACATGAAGAATTGTTACGAATTGTAAAATAGATTTCTACTTTCTCTGAGATTAGATCTTTGGGTCCGGGAATTATATCGGAATTAAGGTGTGTCTAAACTTTTTTTGGGCTAAAATATGCATTTTTCAGAATTTGATATATAACTACTTTATTGTGTCATTGTTAATCGAAACAAAAACTAATAGTTGGATTTCCTGTTACATAAATTAAACTGTCCAAATTTTATGGTATCTTTGAAAAAACAAGCTATTTATCCATGATCTAAAGAGAAAAGATAAAGGAATTATTGATGCTTTCGCTAATCAATAATAAAATCTAAAATTAATTTAATTATCCTGATAATGTAATGAGTAGAAAACTGTGTAAATTTTCGTTAGCAGTTTGGAATACATTGGAATACGCATCGATTGTGCTGAGAAGCAATAATGAATTATCAGTAATAGTTAAAAGAAGAGCAAATTTATTATAACTTGTACTTCAACAGAAAAAAAATTATTTATTTATTTACTACACTACCTTAAAAAGAGAATCATTGATAGGTACAATTCGTTTGTTCGCATATGGTATCAATTCCTGTGCTTGTTTTTTTTTTTTTTTATTAGAAAGAATACGTTTTCCTTGCTGAAAGGGTGAATAAATTACAGTAAAGATATATACAGTGGCTCAAACAATTGAGGATACACCTTACTTTCACTTGATAAATCCAACTTTTAATGAAAATAACACATTAACAAGAATAGAAGACGTATTTTTACTTTTACACGTAATAAAAGGGTTAATTTACAGTAAAAATAACGAAAATCAACAAAAAAATATTCAAAATTAAAAGTTTCACAAATATTTGAAGTAAACATAGGCAGATCTTTACCTCAAAAAATTAAGGATACACCAATGAAATTTTTTCGATATATTACATGCATAGACAGTATCAGTATTTTGTTGCATGTCCTTTGGCTTTTATAATGTCCTCCAAACGTTTTGGTACCGATTCGACCAATTTTTTAGTGGTATCTGGAGATATTTTATCCCATTCTTCTTGTAACACTTGCTTTAAATGGGCTTTGTTTCTAATCTGGTGTTTTTGGACCGCTGTTTCTAGTGTGGCCCACAAATTTTCTATAACATTGATGTCAGGGGACTGTGGCGGTGTGTGCAATTGCTGTTTGCAATGAAAAAGACACCACATTTTGACATTACGTGCCGTGTGTTTGGGGTCGTTGTCGTGCTGAAATATAAAATTTCCATCTAAACCCAATTTTTGTGCACTTTCTTTAAGATTGTTGCGGAGTATGTCTATATAAAGCTTATGATCCATTATACCATCTATAAAAACTAAATTTCCTACCCCATTTGCAGCCATACAACCCCAAACCATGACAGAACCACCACCATGTTTAATTGTAGGACGTAAATTTTTTGATCCAAAGCGGTGTTCGGCTTTCTCCAAACGGTGTGACGACCATCGCTTCCAAAAATGTTGAATTTACTTTCATCACTAAATATAACTTTCTTCCAAAAGTTTTCTGTCTTCAACTGATGAGTTTTTGCAAACTCCAAACGCTTTTTCTGATTTTGTAAGCTTAAGAAAGGTTTCTTTCTAGCTACTCGACTGCTATATCCAGCATGTCTAATCACATTTCTCACAGTTTCAGCACTTACACTTCTGCAGATTATTCGAGAAGTTTCTGCAGCTAGTTTGACTGCACTCAGTTTAGGATTAATCTTGATATCTTTTAAAATTTTCCTTTTAGCTACATCACTCAGAATACTTTTCCTTCCTCTTCCACTCTTATTTTGAATTAATCCATCGTGTTTAAATTTCCCAATGATTTTCTGGACACATGAGTGACTTCTACCGACAATTTCAGCTATTTCACGATAATATTTTCCCTTCTTAAATAACCTTTATATAAATTTTCTTACATCAATACTAGTCTCTATCCGAGGAGCCATTTTCCATTTAAAATTACAGCTTTATATTCTCATAACCAACTTCAAAAGACAGAAATAACAGTTGAAAAAGTTTAGGATAAAATTTCCCAAACTTAAATTATTAGTAGTAGCAAGCAAAAAGAAATCAAGTGGTAGTTAAACAAAAATTTCATTTGTGTATCCTCAATTTTTTGAGGTAAAAATCTGCTTATGTTTATTTGAAATGCCTCTAAAAAGTTTTATTTTAGAATTTTGTCGTTGATTTTTCTTTATTTTTGCTGTTAATTAAACCTTTTGTTATGTCTAAGAATAAAAATTCGTTTGCACTTCTGGTTAAGGAGTTATTTTGATTGAAAGTTGGATTTATCCAGTAAAAGTAAGGTGTATCCTCAATTGTTTGTGCCACTGTAGGGGGAGATTATTTATTGCTACCGCTAAAAATAAGGTTTTCGTTCAAGTAAAATTAGTTAAGTAATTGTAATCGATTTTTAGATTTATTTTACTATGCGTTTCTTGTCCAGTTGAGGAAAAATGCATAAAATATTTAGCATTCACATGTCATGCGGGTCTATATGGATTTTTGAAAGCTCTATTTGGTTTACCTGCTAGTTCCAGTGTTTTCTTAAAATTTATATATGATGTATTTAGAGATTTAATAAGATATAATACTGTTATTATATATATGGACGATTTTATTATTCCTTCTGGTAATGATAAACAGAGTTTAGAAAAACTTAAACGCGTTTTAAAAGTAGCCTCAGAATATGGTTTGGAAATTAATTTTAAAAAGGGCCAATTCCTAAAAAGAAAAATTTAATTTTTGGGTTATGTGATTGAAGAATGTGCAATTTGCCCTTCTCCATCTAAAATTAGTGCAGTCCGAAATTTCCCTCAACCTAAGAATGTTAAGCAAATGCAAAGCATCATAGGTCTCACAGCATATTTCAGAACTTCTAGGTACCAGGTTATTCGAAAATAGCAAAACCACTAAGTGACATGCTTCGAAAATATACAGAATTCGAATTTGGGCCAATGCTGAAACATGCATTTGTTCTTCTAAAACAACTATTGTGTCTAAGTCCTGTTCTTCACATTTTTCTGCAGGATAAACCTCTTGAGCTACTTACGGATACTAGTAGTCACGTTTTTGGAGCAATGTTCCTGCATCGCTCTGATGATGGACAGCTACATCTTATACACGACATAAGAAAAAAAATTTCATCGCAAAAAGAAAAGTTGTCAAGTTATGAGCTTTAAGTTCTCACAATAGTCGAAGCCTTGAAAAAATTTCGAAGTTATCTCTTGGGGACCAAAGTCATAATAGTCACAGACTACGATGCTTTCCACAAGACAATGCAGAAAAAAGATCTGACTCCAAAGATAGCTAGGTGGGCCTTACTGCTGGAAGAATTTGATTATGAAGTCATCCACAGATCCAACCAACAGATGAGATATGCAGACGCATTGAGCAGGAATGCTGTATGCATGGTTACTCGCTTCCAAAGTGAAATAACTAAGAAGTTCGCAACCGCGCAAGAAGTTGACGAGCGTCTTCATTTGCTGAAAGCTCTGGTCGAGAAGGAACTTAGAGAAGATTACTTTATTAAAGAAAACGTCTTGTATTTGCAAGATGCTGGACGGGAAGTTATCGTTATGCCAGAAGCGATGGAATTAGAAATTATTCGTGGAATCCATAATAATGGACACTTTGGAGCACAAAAGGCCGAAGATTTGGTAAAAAGAGACTTCCAAACGTTAAAAAGAAACTATAGAAAGTCAGCACGAATTGCGTCGAGTGCATTCCTTGTAACAGGAAAAGAGGCAAAGGAGATGGTCTTTTAAATCCTATTCCTAAAGACAATATTCCCCTGAGTACCTATCATATAGACTTTATAAATCCTCTACAATCTACGAACAAATGATTTAAGCACATTTTTACAGTCGTAGTACAGCATTTACCAAATTCGTTTGGTTCTACCCTGTCAAAACAACACCTGCGGAAGAAGCATTACAAAAACTAAAAGTACAACGAGCAGTCTTTGGAAATCCTTCCAGAATCATTTCTGATAAAGTGTCTGCCTTCTTTTCTAAAGATTTTGAAGACAACTGTAAAGAGGAAGATATTCAACACTTACAAAATACAACAGGTGTGTCAAGAGCCAACGGTCAAATCGATCGCATGGAACTCTCATCCCAGTACTTGCGAAATTGTCAATCAATGATCCTGCGATGTGGTTCAAGTTTGTTCCTGACATCCAAAGATTCAACAGCACCGTCAGCGGATCCACTAAATTCACTCCCTTTGAGTTGATGATAGGCGTCAAGATGCGAAACAAGACTGATATGAAAATTAAAGAAATACTTGATGACGAGTACATGAATACGATCATCCAAGCGAAAGAGACTCTTCTGGAAGAGGCAAAAGGAAACATCCTTAAAGTACAAGCCGAGAATAGACGCCAATATAATAAACATCGTCGAACTGCTCCAGTCTACAAAATAAATGACTTAGTAGCAATTAAAAGAACTCAACTTGGCGGAGGTCTGAAGCTCAAATCCAAGTTTTTAGGACCATACAGAGTGGTTAAGAAGAAGCCTCATGATCGCTATGCAGTTGAAAAGGTGGAATGGCACGAAAGTCCTGCAACAACGTCCACTGCAGTGGACGTTGTTGCAGGACTTCAAAAAATATACTTCACAAAAGTGTGTCAAACCGCATTTTTAGTTCAACTCAACTTTCAATCTGTCGGGAAAGAAGATATCAAATTGAGACATAGTTAAAGCCCAATTAGGCAGAGCCATGGTTCATTTTTGCTCTACCTTTTTTGTAGCACATTATACCTGTTTGTACAAGGTATTTGTGCTAGTAAATGGTATCCGTTCAGCGGCTGACAACATGAAGCTCTAGTCAGATTCAGTCTTTACTTGAACTAAGGAAACGTACCAACTTTATTTAGCATAATCATGTTCTGTTATGTATTTTATTCAGTTTTTTTTTTTTTTTTT
>BMAW01095510.1:0-25525 GCA_019974015.1 Nephila pilipes
TCTGGGTTTCACTATTATTCAGTTTAAAATATTATAAGAGTTGAAATATTTCATATTTTTGTTACTTCCTGTAATGGAATGCAGAAAAAGATCAAACTAAAATTCATCATAACTTTAAGGCCTCTTTTCGAATATCTTCATCTTTATTAATACTTAATTATTTTTTAAAGAACAGATCTTATTCTTAAACTTATCATTTGTATTGATAGATATCTTATCCATAAAGATTTAGAAAGTATGCTCGCTGCATTTCATTTCTTTTTTTTTTATTCTTTAGTTTTTCTTAATATTATAATGAAGATAATTTAAAAATCCAAAGAAAAGAAAATTGAATAAATTAAAGGGAAGAAGTATTCTTTTCGTTTGCGAGAGGAAAAATCCATTCTTTTTTCTCACCTTTACTAATCCAATATTTGGAAAAAAAAGCTAAACGTTTCTTTCTAAGATTAAAAGATGTCAAACCAAGTCTTCTAATTCTAATTTAAATAGAAATGTAAAGACTTCTTAATCCTTAAGATTATTCAAAGAAGATTTGAAACACTGTTTTTAAAGTCACTTAATCTTCTGAATGCATATGATTATAGTATGATTGTTAGTGACGTTATTTTAAAAATATTGTAATCATTTTTGTAAATCGAAAAAATAAGCTTTCAATTTTAGATCTTTATTTATTTGTGAAAATAAATACAAGTCTCTCTATTCTCAAGAATTCGGTTTATTGAAGAGAAGTTTGTAAATCACCTCCTTTAATTCACTTTTATGCGAAGCGTATTCGTATTTTAATAATTTAAGTAGAATTGTGAAAGAAAATTACATTCATCATCATATATTTAAATAAAATACATTACTTTTTTGTCCCTAATAAACACATTCCTTTGAAACACATACTAATCTCAAGTTTACATTTTTTTTATTTGTTAAAGCGTTTTTATTATCTTATTGTTATTTTACTAGGAACTATTACACCATATAATATTTTCAGAAATACATATCATATGATAATACGTTACTATCTCTGAATTTTTAGAAACTGTATTTGCTTTAATTTCATATAATTTGATGAAGCGATTAAGAATTAACATTTATATTTATAACTATTATATTTAGTATATTTTAATGTTAAATATAGAGATTCATGCGAGAAATATCTGAAAATCATACATTATGATAAAATAATTACTATAATATGTCTTGATTTAATTTTGTGTAAATGCATTAATGTTTTTGGTATTAATAAGAAGGTAAATTTATTTTATCCATTCCCTCATACACATACAATTAATTTTCTTCTTTTTCAACGATACGCACTCTTTTCAAACAGTTATCATGTATTCTTATATTTTGATCCGATTTAATATTTTAAAAGCCGTTTAACCAAAAATTTCATGCTTTTCTGTTGTGTTTATAAGAGAATTCAGAATTTCAATAATTGTATAAGATAAAAATTTTAATTCAATATTTCGTCTGCATGTTTAGATGAATTTTAGCTTTAAATTTTAATGATATATAAACATATTTTTGCATGCATTAAAATTTGAGATTATTATAAAATTATTAATTCTCATGTGAGTTCATATTTTAATCACGTTTTGAAAATATAAGCTTTGATGGGAAAGCCATTAATTTTATCTATAAAAATCAATTATTGTAAATACATCCAAAAACTAATCATTTTCGAATATAATTCATTTAATATGAATTTTTGAACGAACAATAAAATGTAAATCAATGCCTTGCAAATCTTTTTGCATAATAAACAAGTATTAAGAGTAAATATAATAACAATAGAATTAAAATGAAATGAAAACATCTGTTATAGCTCTTTGATATAAATTAAATGCTAAATTCACAGAACTCTTAAATGTATATACTATATTATGTATTTGTTACTTCGATGATTTTTACTACAGAATAATTATGTTTAGTACAAATAATTCCAAAATTTTAAGCAAATTAAAATACTTAACGGTTTTCTACTTAAAACTATCATTCAAAGTCAATTAACGAAAAAACTTTCAGAAAATAAATGCTGTAATTTTAAATATTATGCGGTAATCTTACATATTGCTATGTAATTTCGCCAGTATGCTCTGACAGAGCTTGAGAGGAGGTAGGGTAGTAATCATGATAGTGGATTTGTGGCTGGAATTATTTTCGTCGTGACGTGGATTCGAGCCCTGGTCCCGCTACAGACTCGTCGTGAGGTGGCATGTTAATCTGGTTGAAATCCCAAATTCCTCATTGGCGTGGTGAGGAGTTTTGGAGAGTAAAATACCAGTTCAAATGCCTTCGTCTTCGCTTCACAGGTAGTGCCTGTGATAGCTTAGTGGTCATGGTCGCAGTATTGCAGCCGGTGGTTTTGGTCAAGTCAAGAGTTCGGGCCTTGATGCCACTAGAAAACCCCCTTGAAGCTGGGGATGATACACGCTAATTCTGTCGGGACCGAAATTCCTGCCATGGCGTGGTGTGGAATTTACAAGAGGGGTTGCCAGCTCAAGAGTCGTACTCGTCACTTGAACGAGGCTCAAAATTACGAGATCCATCGCCAATAGCCCTTGTGATGCTTCTAGTGTGACTTAATAAAACCAGAACGAAATCAATTAATTGGTGGCTCAAAATTACGAGGTCTGTCTCAAATAGCCCCCGTGTTGCTTCTCAGAGTGACTTTAATAAACAATCACGTCATATCACTGTCAGTGCATGATATCTCACATTTTTATCAACCATAGCAGTTACTACATAACCAAATCATTGTACATGGGGTCTATTTAATGCGGGGGAAATTCCAAGTAGTTATTACTGTCTTAAAAATAGTTTGTCAGTTTAATTCATTTAATATATACTTGAACAGAATCGTCTGCTTTTTTATTAACATTTTCGCAATTCAAAAAGAAAATTGTTATTTCGTAGTTTTTTGATGCAAAACTTTAATTCTACTCTTTTATGTCTGTCTTGCTGCAGAGCTGTAATGTACTTGTAGTTCAAATACGACAAACTACGGTCAGTGTCCAAACCCGACCACCGTCGCTTTTTATTGCGTTCAGAGGGTTAAAATTGTTTTTAAATGAAAATAAAAGGTAAAGAGTTATATTACGTACAATTTTATGAATGAAATATATAAACAAATTACAACAATATTTATCAGAACTTAAGATGTTTTCAAATTTCAAACTCCATTTGGCTTTACAAATGAAGAGCTTCACTCAGACTTGATTTGGAAGGGATGAATTGATTTGCAAGATGATGACATGAGACAAATGATGTTTAAAGAAAATGAATCTAATCCAATTCTATAAATATATTTCGACATAAATGTATGTTCTATTTAATCATATATTCCGGGATTTGTAATCTGTGTTTAGGAGTATTTATTAATGTAAAATAACATTTCCGAGAAAGAATTATATAAAATGTCATGTATATTAATTATTATTGACAGTCCAGTAAATTCTTCAGTGTGTTGAAACACAATTTCATCATCGTATTAAAACTAAAATTTTCCAGTTCTATCGCTCATTTAATAAAAATGAATAAAAATGATTTTTTTTTACTTTTGTGACTGTCAACATGTGTATATGAATACCATGTAAAACATAGTTTCGTAATTGAAAAACAATTAATTGTTTTTTGCCGTTATTGCTTTATGTAAGAAAATTCGCAGCATAAATACTGAACATTCAATCTGGCCCATATAGATGCAAACCTTTAACTTCTGACCCTTCATAAGATCTCTTTTCAACCACTAGCTTACAAAAACCAAAAAAATCTTGATTAGAATTTTCGGAACCCATCACAATAACACAAAGGCAAACTATTATAGATTTAGAACCTAGTTAGTTGCAAAGATCTCGAAACCCCTGTGCTAATAAGTAGAATAAGAGGCTACCAAAGACGATTTTCTAATACATTGGGGTCCGCTGGCTCAGTTATTTAAAGCGCGTATAAGCCATGATAATAAGTCAACAATATAGGTGTACGGCTACGGTAGCCAAGTGATCACGTGGTCGTGACTGCCGTTCTTTCCGTCGAATAGTAGGTCTTATTCCGGATTCCTCTGAAAAGATCCGCTATGTTATTTCTTGATTTTGCAGAGTAGAAATGCTTGTCACTAGTACACTTGAGTAGATGAGCAATTTTTTAAATGTACGAGGACCACCGTAAAGTTTTAATTATTACTAAGAAATAACTCAATTCTACGGTTGAAATTTATTCCGCATACGAATGGCAGTTTCCGTACATAATGCGATCCATTAAAGCTATCAATGTATTGCTTGGTATCAGGAATCCTTAGAATGAAGTAAACCTCAGTATGGAAAGGACAAAATTTAATCTACCGAGTTCTACAGTTGTGACGTTGGCTATTCGCGATTTCTCTTTACTAACCTTGGGGACTTTTAATTAAGATTGATTGATTTTGCTAAGCAACCTTTGCCCAAGCAAAAATGAAATGTGATTATGTAAAACAAGTAGAAATGAAGTGAAGCAAGAGAGTTAGGAAATATATAAACTCAGACTGAGAGACGCGATAGAGAGGTTGAAAGAGAGATTAAAGTAGGAGGTTGGAGTAGAGGTTGAGTGATTCGAGAAATTGAGGTTTAGTTATTCCAGTGTTCAGCAATTGTTCCATAATCGGAGTTGTAGTCGAGGAAGGCTTAGTGGTAAGAGTCAGTTAGATTAATACTGGTAGATTGAGTTAAGACAATAAGGTCCTTGTCCAGGAGAGCATTTATAATTGTTGTTAGATTAACAAGTAGCTAATAAATTGTGTTATTGTTGTTCTAACGTCTCTTTGATCGACTTATTGATTCTTAGTGTTGAAACATTGAATTTATCTATGGCACAAGAGACAACCCGGAATGGGCAGACGTCACACGGTGACGACTTCGAAAAGTCCCGAAACACTGAGAGAAATTATTCAACTCTATATTGTGACTATGTAGAGAGCAGTCTTAAGAATAATATATTAAAATTAAATTATTATATCTCGATTATTTCTTAGTAGCAATTAAAATTTAACGATTATTCGGTATAATAATTCAAATATTACTATACTGCGGATTTCTTCAGTCTATGGTTCTCTAAAACTAAACGAATCAATATGAATAACTGTAATTTAAAAAATTATATATACAAGGATCAATTACTATGCATAGAAAGCTTTATACAAATGTCTCATCTATTTTTGAATAATAATTAAAAATTTACAACACTCCCTTCTATTTTTAGAAATTCTATCCTTACCCGTCTAGCATCCTTCTCTACTAATTCGTTTATCGGATTTCACCACGTTATCTGACTTGTAAAGAGACACTGGAGCTCGCGTCAATAGCTGAAATTCATTTACTGGATGTCGGGGACTGTCAAATCTGTCAGGTTAGGAGGAGATGGAAATACTATCTGTGCTGTCAAAATAATTCTCCGGATCAATGGTGATTGATGTTTGCTCTTCAGTGATATTCGTTTGTGTAATTTCGACTGCAGACAGGTGATGTGTTTGCAAACGTTCAGAACTCAGTTTAAAGTTTACAAGTTGAATATTTTGAGAATTCCAATTGTGCCGATGTAAACTAAAATTAAAAAAATAATTTTATAAATTTTCTTATACTAAATTTTCTGATCCTGAATGTAATGTGATTAATACTCTTTTACTAAACTTCACACACATTTTGTTTCTTAATCTTGAATTTATGGAACCAACTGGCTTTAATTTCGGAATTATTTTAACTACACGTGATTGTTAGTACTTTTTTAAACGAAATAACTCTCAGTGTATATATATATGAGATTTCAAAGTACATACTTATAATAATACTTCTTTGAAAAACGTTGAATTTTCTCAATTTGTAATAGTTAAGTTATAAATTTGCATATGGAATTTATCAAAGATTTAAATTGTGGAATTCAAGATCAAACTTTTCGTAAAGGTTGTATTGCATTGAATGTGATTATAGTTATATATGAAAACGTATTTCTTTAAAAACAGAGATTTCCATTTAAATGTTAAAGGCTGATGAATGCACGAATAATTGCTGATAACGAGATAATTAAATAGTTTTTAATATGAAGGAAATTACCTTCAGTGATATTTTAAATACCTATAGTGATACCTATCTAGTGATAATTTAAATACCTATAGTGATACCTATCTAGTGATAATTTAAATACCTATAGTGATACTTATCTAGTGATAATTTAAATATCTATAGTGATACCTACCAAGTGATATTTTAAACAGTAAATTAAAGACACGGTATTATAATTCTTAAAAACATTTACATTTATACATAACGTCAGCGACCTTAACTTTTTTCGATCCACGTACATCCCCCCATCACCAATAATCCTTAAGGTACCTACCATCACACACGTAATCTGTTTCATTCATTACAGGTTTAAAAGGCTTCTTAAAGAAAGGCGTGTATTGAATTAAATTAAATGATCATTTTTTTCAATAAGCAACCAAATTAACCCAAAGATTCGAAAACAAAAATAATGCAACATTTAGGACTGCATTGAATCACACAATTGTGAAAAATACAACTTAAGAGAGACTAAGTATTATCTTAAATCCCAAATTATATTTAATTTGTTTCCATGTTTAATTTTTGTATGTTTGCAAAATAAATAAATAACAAGACAACTTGAAAATTCCTGCTAATGAATGAAATGTGAGTTAATGTATCACGTATTATATACTGCTGTTTGTAGAAAATGCAACACCATGAAAGAATCATCAGAATCAAATGAAATTTAATGCAAAAACTGTACTGATACAAATAATGATGAAATTTTCAAACAAAGAAACAAATTAAGCGCTCGAATCCAGATTAAATGGTGCAGCCACCACAAAGCTGCAAACATAAGGCAGCATGACGTGGCATGGAGTCAAACAGATGTTGAATATCTGGCTTGAGGAAGAGGAATTCCATATCAGTTTATCGCAAACCAAAGCTTCGTCTTGACTGCAGACGCGGATCACGGAGAGTTCGACCAAGCATATTCCCACACGTGCTCAAGAGAGCAGACATAACGGTGAAGAAGCAGTGCCCAAGAAGAAGTTGCAGCGTTCTAAAAGTCTGAACAGTCCGCGCAACATGTGGCGTGCATTATCCTGCTGAAAAGATATGCTCCAGGGGATGCCTTGAAGGAAAGTGAACGACTTGCCTGTAGCACTTCATTGGACGTACGTTGCTAAGGCGCTTGAGATTACCTCATCAATCTCAAATTCGATCGTCCATGAACACGAAATCGCACCCCAGACCATAACCTGGTGTTCGACCACTCTGTCGTTCAATAAACACCCAGGAAGGCAGTTGCCGATAACGTCTACACGAACACGGCCACATGGGTCCAACATGAAGCCGTGATTCATCTGAAAAGACAACTGGCCAATCCAGCTCGCCTGTCTCTGTGCTCAAGAGCCACCTGCCGACGCAGCCGTCGATGATTGCCGTGAGGGAATCCTGCATAAAGACACCCTTGCCAACCACGCAGCAGTCGAACGACGACGAATGATGCCAATATACCTGCAATGCCACCTGCTAGCACGTGCTGCAGCCAATGGCGCTGGAGGAGCGTTGCGATCATTCACCGCCATGCGGAGAGGTGATCATCGCCTCTGACGTCACCTTCGGCGTCCAGCCTGTTTTCGCAGCCTCGTGCCTGTCGGTCCACTGCTTCCAAACTCGCATCACTGTGGAACTTGTTCCAGCTGACATACGAGCTAAGCATGCGCTGATAGAAGAATCCTCCTTCTGAAGGCGGATTTATCCTCCTCGTTCAAACTCCGTAAGCTGCGACTTCTATTCTTCCGGTCATGGCATACTCAGGATCTCACTAAACGTTTGCCACAAACAAATAATCGAACTTTTTCAACTCCCTACAGCACTATCTATACGCTTCAGCAATCAGAGGGAGCCAGGCGCGCTGCACGCGATATGACGTCTGAAAACTTTATTAATTTGCATAATATCCTATAATTGACATTTTGCTGCGATTTCATTTTGTTCTGATGATTCCTTCATGGTGTTGCATTTTCTACAAACAGCAGTTTATTTATTAAGTGTAATGTGAACAGAAATAAGTTACTACATATATAATGTTAATTTAGTACTTACTGAACTTCGTAGTCAGTTGTTTATTCTATGATAAAGAGAGTACAGAACAACAAATGGAAAACATATAGCACACCTGCGTTAAATAAAAGAGTATTGAGGTGAATCTAGAAATGGTGATAAGAATTAACAGCTTGAACAAACGTTGGTTAAATATAGTTTCGAACCTATAGGGTTATTAAAAGACTCATATTAGAAATTTAAGCGTTATATAAGACACGTCTAGGCAAAATATTCAGTGAATGTAAGAATGAACAAATTTTTTAATAAAAGAACTTGATTATCATTAAATTTTGTTCTGCCACTGTGTAATTTTATGGAAGAGAGAAAAATTTATTATCAACTTGAAAATCTAATTATGTTAAGAATTTGACAACTAACTTTCCAGAAAAGAACACTTCAGATCCTGTACTTGACAAGTAACTGATTTTTTTAAAAAAAAGGAATTTCCACTGATCTTTTGCATATTTCATACTACAAATTTAAAGTTGTGATAAAGGTAAATAATATATTTACATATTACCATTTTTGAAATACATAAGTTGCTGAGAATATATTGCATACATGGAGAAATAAAACATATATATTTATGTTTATATTATCAATATTTTAATAGTTTATATAATACCGGGTGGCCCAGCGGGTAATGTTTAAGTAAATGAAAAAAAATAAAAACAAATAAGAGACATGAGAAGAATTTAATGACTTTTATTGAATGGACATATTGGGCAGTGTGATAAAGAGGTTCGAAGTGCCATCTTTAACAAGGACTGCAGTTAGGCGGTTCTGGAATCAACCATTACTCGTGAGCAGGCCTCACTGTCAATCAATCGACAGCAGTTGTAAAAGTTTGAGTTCTGAAGGTTCCTAGGACTTATGCTGCCACACTTTGCTCTTCAAATAACCCCATAGGTAGTAATCGCAGGGGTTCAGATCTGGTAGATATAGAGGCCGTCGATACCACCTTAGGCGATGGGTAATCTAACCCAATGATTCGATCACTAAAATGCTCATTGAGCACCTCGAAAACATCCATCCGTACGTGTGGTCTTGCTCCATCCTGCATAAACCAACTTGGACAAGTCATGACCATGAAAAAGGATGAACTCCTTGTCCAGTAACTTTCTGTAATTCGCAGCACTTAGAGTTCCATCGATGAAAATAAGACCAAATACAACATGCAGTTTACCACACAAGAAATTTTCGGGTGACTTTGGTTAACAGTGATCTCAGCCTTTCTCTCTGCCCCCAGTAGCGATAATTCTGTTTGTTCAGATGGCCATCCAAAGTGAAGTAGGCCTCATCTGAAAAACCAAATTTTCTTTACATCATTCATCTGTTTGAAGTTTTTCAAGCATAAGCTGTACAAACTCAGATCGTCTTTGTGTATGGTCTTCGTTGAGAGGTTGGGTACTTGTTTTGTAAGGCGACAATTCGACTCTTTCATTATTCGCTGAAGTGATGTACGCTATTCCCAACCTTTCTGCTGCTCTCCTTACAGATCCGGGTCGGATCGGCAGCGAAAAAGTCGTCGACGACGGTACACCATCTGTGACCACAGTAGCAGTGGCTGTAGCCATAACTTTTTTATCGTCTTCCACCGATCAGTACGTTTGAACTTGGCATACAGTCTACAGGGAAGAGGATTGAAACACATTTCAGAACAAACATGGAAACAAAAGGAAAACATTTGTACCAAATAAAACGCACAAAAATGACTCACCTTACCATAGTCCTTTTGTTTGGCCAATTCACTTGTTGTGGAACTACTCCTGCCATGCTCGTTGAACTGCCTTCATTTTATCTGGCCATTTGAAACTCAATAAAGACGCGAACATCCGTCGAATATTTGTTCATGTTTACTAACGAGAATCACCCGCTAAAGCGCACCGCAGACTGAAGGAACATCCATTTTACAATTGCCCACTCACCGGGCATGCGCACGAAGTTTGGCTTCACTCTCTCGTGCACCTAGAGCCATCTATTGGGAATTTGTTTCAAACATTACCCGCTGGGCCACCAGTATGTGTAACACCAGCAAAATGATTCCAGCTTTGTATTCTTTTAAAAGCAATTTTTGTTTGTGTTATTGTTTATCTCTCGTTTATAGATTATATTATTAGTACAAGCAAGATGTGAATGTCTACACCTACGATGTAAAACATTATAATATCATAATTATTTTTTGAATCTCCTTCCTAAATGAATGTATTTCTACTTTTAAATGTTACTTCTGTGAAAGCGAAAAAATTTGAAAGGACGTGTATTACATTTTGTGTGATCAATGTTGTGTGGTATGCTATATTTTAATTTTTTATTCTACATTTTGAAATTTTGTTATTATTTTTATGTAAAAAGTATAATAATATTGTGGAATATCTGATTGAATATTCTACAGATTGAACTTTGTTCTGTCATTAATGCACAGCGAAAAGGAAATTTTTAGTGTATATTTATATTGAATATAATTCAATAAAATTCAAGTTTTTGTAAAAAAGTATAGCGTTTTGTCATATTTTTCTCAAATTTTGGAACCTTTTTTACGTTATAATCGTGTATCTTTTTTAAACTGTTGAATACAAAAAGATATGTTGATACTGTGATATATTATTGTTACTATAAATTGATTTTAGTTTACATTATTTACGAAAAGTACAATAGTCTTTTAGTTTGATATGTGTGAAGTAAAATATATATAATATATAATACATATTTCTAGAAATATTTTGATAATTATATAATTTTTCCAAAAAATGAAGCTATGTATTGTCATTGTAGCTATTATAATTAAATAGAAATAACAAGGTCAATTGAAAAGTCAGCCTACCATAGTAATATACACATTTTTTGGCAAAATTAGTTTTTTATTCAATAATTCCATTCAAAGGGTGATACACTTATTATAGCGACCTCAACTTTTCGATACCATTTTTTTGTAGTAAGTTGTCCTTTACTTCAAAATAGGCCTCAATTTCGACGATCACCTCTTCATTCGACGAAAATTTCTTTAATGGCTCTTTTGAGATCTGAGAACAGGAAATAGGCGCTGGGAGCCAGATCTGGAGAATACGGTGGATGAGGAAGCAATTCGAAGCCCAATTCATGGATTTTTGCCATCGTTTCACTGACGTGACACAGTGCATTGTCTTGGTGAAGCAGCACTTTCTTTTCTATTCCAAATGCAGCCGTTGTTCAGCAATTTCTTCCCTTCAAACATTCCAATAACGCTGGCAATAGTCTGTAGTAATGGTCCTTCCTTTTCCGAATAGTCAATAGAGAATTACTCCATACGCATCTGAAAATACAGAAGCCATAGCCTTGCCAGCCGACTGTTGCGTTTCCACACTTTGGAGAGGGTTCATCGTGTGCAGTCTCGAATGACTGTCGATTGGACTTCAGATGAAATGATTAAATATGTTTCATCCATTGTCACATATCGACGCAAAACTCGTTTTTAATGCAGCGATCATCTTCAAACACTGCTCCGAATAATCAACTCGTCGTTGTTTTGGGTCAAAACTGAGCTCATGAGTACCCACTTTGCACAGGCTTTCTCATATGCATGTTCGTGAATGATATGATGCACACGTTCAGTTGATATCTTTAGAGTATTAGCTGCTATTTCATTCAATTTCAGTTTACTGTCATTCAAAATCATTTTGTGGATTTTTTTTAATGTTTTCGTCATTAACAGCACTCTTTTGGGCGTCACCAAATCTTTGTACTCTTTCACCACGTCTAAACTTAGCATACCAATCGAGTGGTTGATTTTCCTGGGGCAGTGTCCGGAAACTCGGCATCAAGCAAGTTTTAACTTCAACTGTATTTTTCCCTTCAAAAGCAATATTTTATCAACACACTTAGAAATTCCTTTTCATCCATTTTTCACAATAACAAAAGTTGTTGTTTCACTCAAAATGCTGCTCAATTTGAAATAATGATCCGACAGTTGTTAAATTTATACACGCATCTTTTGAAGGTTAGGGGCTAGCAAAAACATATGGATTTAATTCTAGTAGCGCCATTTATGTGTCAGGCCGGGACGTTTCAATTGACCTGTTAATAAATATATTTTCATTCAACAAAATCATAATATGTTTTAAGTGAATGAAATATATTTAAATGTATTAAATTGTTAATGAAAATTCACTTTGTAAAAAAAATTGTTTTGAAATGAAAGAATTCATTTTATTGATTTCTGATGAACTACTTGAAATTTATTGATAAAACATTAATTGATTATATAAAATATATATATAAATGATAAAAATAAAAATAATTGCCAAAATTTCAAAATTGCGATAGCTATTTACCTCGAGATTGTAAACAAAAAATATTTTTAATGTCAAATAAGATAAAATAATAAAAATGAAAATTGTGTAAGGTTGTTTCAGAGGACAATTATTGCTGGTTTTGCTACAAACAGAACCAATTTTCCCTGCTATAGAGGGTAAAAAAAATTGGTTGAGAAATTATTGTGAGTAAAAGCAATGGAAGAGCAGAATTTACATGAGAAGGATGTAATACTTCGTTCCGTAATATTCCCAAACAATAGAATGAGGGCAACATTTACGGCATGGGGAAAACATCTCGTGCTAATATCGGAACATCCTAAAAATATTCTTCCACTTGCTCCCTGATTTTCCGCCCTACATTCGTCCACTCCTGTGGTATGTTGAAAAAGATCCGATTTTACACAACATCGCAGCAATTGCTCGAACATTTTCGGCGTTACGCGCTCTTTCAGACAACGCTGACTGTACGGTCTTTCGGGCTCCGACTAACGTCCATCATAGATCATACATAAATTGCCTTCGAGATCTTCATTAAGAAATCAACACATTCTGCTATACAATTAAAGAAATTACATTTATATTGCATTAAATATGGTTACGTAAAAAATTTAAAACTGCCTAAGACAGTTGTAAATAAAGTTGGCAAAATATTAGGATCAAAAATGTGCTCAGTCTTCGTCACAAACAATATGTTTCCCAGGTATTAGGTCTTAGCGGTACAGACTGGCTGCCGCTATTCTCGCATCGTCATACGTGTACGATTCCCTCCCTACGTCTAGTACAAACCGTGCTCTTCAGTCAGTTTCTCAGTTATACCTTGTGTATCATCCCAATCTGCACCAGATGGCCTGTGGTTTAAACGACGAGCTTTAGTAAGCTGTTTCCTAACAAGAAAGAAAAATTGTATAAAGTTGAGTCAGGTCAGTGATACATATTCCCATGTTGTGGTATGATACGAATGATTTATGGTGGATAGTTCTTTGAGTACTTTTGTGCCACAAAAGTTAAAGATATTATCTAGATGTCTCAGTTCCGTGGGTCTTGGGTTGACCAGGTTGTGTCTGCAATGTATGATAAAAGTTTTTGTTCAGGTTTTTTTATCACCCATTTTTGTCCATGAGTTTTAAAACATCACTATGTATAATTTAATAAAATTTGTTTTTTATCCCCTACATTTTGTTCTCCCTTATTTTTATGATTATATAACTTGCATATGCATTACTTTTGTTGTTATCGATTTTCTTTTCTAGAAACTTTTCCTTCATATTGTTTGTCAAGGTATATATACATGTAGCGATTTTGTCAGCGTAATGTATGTGGTGTGTATTGTTCTTTCAGATTCTTTTGTGTGTTCAGTGATCACCATCGACGACTTCCTATCTTGATGGATGGTTGGATCTTCCCGGGACACCACAATGCTAAAGAACTTTTTATGATGAAGTATTTGCAATAACGTCCTAAGAAGAACTCTAAAGACAAGCTGTTAATAAGCAATCAATGATATATCCAAAGTTACTAACATACAAGTTTATAACCCCTATTCGATTGATATAACTGGAAATTTTCTAGCAAAACACCTGAACGTTATGACAGAGAAGGGTAAGATGAATAATTTTCAAATATCATTCTTGCATCTATGTATAATATAAAAAAAATAAATCAAAAGAAAATATAATGCTTTTCAGTTGTTTTAGCATAATATTTTCTCATTAAATTTTTATAATACACTGTAGATATGTCAATTAATAATTAATAATCTTGAAGCGTGAGAAATGATAGTTTACGTTGATATAACTGTTTTAAAAAACCCTATTTTTGTAGCCATCATCTCATAATATTGTTTACAGAAATTTAATTTTGTTAATTAGTACATCTCATATTTAGTAGTAGAAGAAAAAGTAATATTATCTTTGCGTATCAAAATTCCATTTCAATGATCAAAATCTAATTTGTGTCATTTTTTTGTCAGGCATTTAGATGTGATTTTTTTTTACATGTTGTCCAAGAAAATAGGCGATAATCTTAGGTTATTTACGTACTGGGTGAAGAGACGTATTCCTCGTATGCTCATTCCAGTAACCTTATTTTTTTATATAATTTTTAATGTACCGCTCCTCTAAGAAATAACATATTTCTATCAATTTACTTCATAAAAATTGAACTAATACTTCGCAACACTTATTGATTCTATGAATACGCAGAAAAAAATGCTATAACCGTATAACAAAAAATTATACGATATTCATTCTAGTTCCGAATTATTACTTACTTTCTTAAATAAATATTTATTAAACTGCATACTGAAAATAATAACAAGAACCTCTTAACTATAGCTAACTACTTGGCGATTCTGTTTAGAATGTATTAACTAAATTTAAACTTAATATACTCCATTAATTGAATAACGCTTTTATAGTATGTGAGACAGCGTTGTTGCAGGCCTTATGATCAAAATAACCTTTGTCACTCTGCGCTTGTCTCTCTTGTCCAGATCGAAAGTGACTGCATTTCAACTGTTCCATTTACGAGGCCCTGAACCTCCGTAAAATGGCCATCGAAATTGATGTCGGTTCCGGAACATAACAGACCCTACTGGTGATGAAAATGGATAACGGGAACATTAGTCTCCTGTTTTGACACCTGTTTTGCTAACCTGATTATAGAGAGAGGAAGTTAGAGAAAAGGCACAAGAAAACGAATGCTATTGTCTTCTTGAAAGAGATTTGAACTGTGTGATATCACTAAGGATTGAAAATAAAGTATTTTTGTTAAACGAAAACACTTTGTTTTCACTTAATCGAAACCCATTCTTTTACATCCATTCTTTTGTTAACCTTTCATCAAATATTGAGTTACTCCTTTTGATTAGTTAAATATGTAAAGCTTCCAAGGTGTTAACTAACACATTCCAAGCCCTTAATTTTATCTAGAAATGTCACTAGCAAAATTTGATGTCTTCTCCATTTACCGAAAAAACACCATATACAGCTGTTACCATAATCAAGGTGTAAAAAAGGAACTATTTTAAGAAAGCACTCTCTAAAGGACAACGTTTCTTTTTAATAATGTATTTCAAGTGTACATTTTGAGCCACTTAACACCCACCCTTAGTAATATACTAATAATAAAAACAATATATTTTAATATAAATATCAGGTATAAAATACATATTACACAATACAATATATATTTTTGTTATTACCAGGCACATCAAATTAATAAAAGGTAATTCAAAAATATTACAGTCTAGAATTTAGCTCAAACAAATGAAGTGGTTCATAATATTAAACTGTCCAAAAAATTTAAAGGCATTTTAACTGATCTGCAAATTCCAATAACTATGGTTATTTCATTGGAATAATTTGGTTCATCTGTAGTAATAATTTTATCTCTCTTAAAATTATTTTCTTTATTTACAGACAATCTTATCTCCAGTGGATAAATACGTCGAACAAGATATATGTCCTTCCAATTTCAGGCGATTAGCTCGAATTATTTTTTCTTTAGTTGGAAAAAACTTCAATGACTAAGTCAAAGACCAAGAATCTCTTCTTCGATTCAATTCCTATTAAGACAATATCACCCAACTTTATTCATTGTAATCACCCTTCTTTCATCAATGCAATTTCTTTTCTAAAGTATCTCTCAATCCAAGCCTGCATCTCATCACAATGTGGAATGCTATCTAGAAATCTACTCAAATTCTTTAGCTATCAAATGTAGTATATAAACACATTTCAACTGATTGATTGTTTTTATGGGATAAAGAGCAACAAAGTCTGTTATCTCAATACTTTTCATACTTCAATTCTTAATTTTATCTATAAACAAGACCAATGTGACTAACAAAATACTGAAGACTTCATTTTTCAAGAAATTCCATTACAAATATTTTCTCACTCTCAAGATGTGAAAGGAAACTATTAAAGCAAACTAATTTCAAGTCATAAATTTTCTATTTTAATACAATTTTCAATATGATGCAATTTACTGCATGCTAGGAAGGGTAAACCAGTTAATTAAAATTTCGCTGACTCAAGCATCTCCAGAACATTCTCAAATGATTATCGATTTGTTTTTTATTTAATTATTTATTCTATTGAAATGATCATCGCAAGTTGAAGCGAATTATGGCCGTTTAGGATATTTCGTTCTTTTGCAGCTATGGAATTAAGGCTGTGGTATACTTTCGCTCTTTTTACGATGTACTCCTCTTTAATTACTCTCAACGTAGTCACATAAATGATAAAATTATGTATTGCATACGTTAATACTTTGGTTGTTAAAGTTTTCAGTTTGACTTCCGTTTTGTTATGTTTGTGAATATCTCATATTAAGTATAAAATGTTATAAAAATATGTTGTACTTGAATAACTACATTATATGACTCAAATAATCTATGTACAATTATAAAGTAGGGTATTCTAAATTAATTGTACAAAAATAAGTTATTAAATAAATTTACTTACACAATTATGAAAGCGATTATATAAAAAGTTAGCCTCCAAATAATATACTTCAATCAAGCCCCTATGATGTAAGAATTATGTACATTAAAATTAAAAATATATTACGAACAATAAAATCATTAAATGTGTTTCAAATCAACTGATTGTTGACATTTAAATATATATATATTACATCACATGAAGTTCTTATGTGACATATTCTTTACTAAAAGAATTCGTTTATTTTATAGATGAGTAAATTTTGCATTTTTTTAAAAACTCGACAAAACTCAATTCTTTAAAATTGGTATCCATTTATAAAATAATTTTGCTTAGATTCGAAAAATTAATTTAAATACATTTGTTATTGTTTGATTACCTTACGCTCAGGTGTCGTCCTCGTCACTTGACCGAGATTCAAAATTATAAGGTCCGTCACCAATAGTTCTCATGTTGCTTCTAGTGCGACGTTAACAAAAACCAACAACAACATTGATTATTTTAGTTTATAACTTCGTGTTTCTAAAAATGTTAATAACGAGAACAGCTTAAGGGACAACTTTATGAAAATACTCCAGTAAAGAGAATATAACTATTTGTCTAAGAAAAGTATCTATCATTCATAAATATCATTCTGGATTGTTTCGCTGAACATAATGAGCATCATTATAAGAAAAAAAATGATCCTTGAATTCAATATTTTTGCCTGAAAAATTGTTTAAAATTTTAAATTAAAACACATAAATGTTTCTGTTTCAGAAGTTAAAGCTGGTAATTACTTTGATCTTAAATCAGAGAATATTATCTTAATTAATATATTGTTTGTTAACATTAAATTTAGAAGGTAACATGGGGAACTCTAACGACTGGCTTCTTAGTTTTGAACTTCGGTCGAGTGACAAGGATGAGATGGCATCCCTCTTGAAATCCCCGGATACCATTTTCTTCCATTTTCATTACTTATTAAGTAATTAACTGTCCAATGAATGTAAAGTCAGACACTACGTTCACAAAGTTAGTTTATTCACACAGAGAGAAAGAGATCTATGTAAATAATCAAAAGTTAATTCACAAACTACTATACTCTGTCGATATACATTTACCTCCCGGAATCTGACGTTGGACTTAATAATTAACTGCTTATTTGATCGGAACTAATCGGATTCTATACTTAACCCCTTGCAGTTATTTCCTTTATTCTCTTTTAAAGCTCCTTACTCAGCACAGGTGAAATACAAAGGAGCCACATTAATGACTTTTACTTACTGTTTCTACGTCCAACCATTTAACTTTGTATTAAACCTTTCATGTTTATAAAAGCAATTCTTCAAACCTTTTTCACCAATAATTTTAGTCTAATATGTATAAGTCATGTTTCACTTATTAAGAATTATTTAAAATTCTACTAAATTCATTTAAATGTTTGCTGAAGGGGAAAGAACAATAACCACAATACCATCCAATGCCATGCAATCTCCAAACTTCATTATAACTCCAGTGATACGACATTCAAACTCGATCGATTTAACGTGTATAAACTCCGTTACACGAAAGGTATTTTGTGGAATCAGGACTATAACACAACTATACTAAAACAGAGCTAACCATGAGATTACAACAATGACTGAATATTATCTCGTAATAAAAACCTTTGAGAGTGTTTCTTAAATTAGTTCCAAATTGATTTTTTGTGTTTTGTTGGTGATGTTTTTTTTTTTTTTTTTTTTTTTTTGCATCTACAATGTTTGTCATTTGACATCTACATTACCTAAATTGTTTTTATACTCATGTACATTAATCATTTTGCTATCAAGAGGAATTATTACTCCGAGCCGTTTCAAATGAACCTATGAGATAAATATGCTTTGTAATAATACAAGTGCATATCCCACCAACATTCCTTAGTAATACTAACAGTTCAGTATAATATTATCCTAATAAATATGAGGCAGACTCTGTTCCCAATAAATTTTTCCAGCGCAATCTGCTAAGGCAGGGCATTCTTTCATCTTTTGCAACTATTTATTAGCATTATATAACAGAATGTAATCTGATGCGCTTGTAATCTTACAAATTATTATCAAAATAAGGAATTCGGTCGAAGTCAGACCATTTTTACTGTAATTGTTATAGTGATAGATAATATGGTTATTAAGTGTCTCAGTGGTATGCTTTACTGGGACATTATTGTACCACTTATCATGAAAGTATATGGTGAAGCTCCTGTCTCAAGGGACGACATTTTTGTCATTTAGACCTGTAGTTATCAAGAGTAGGTGAAAAGGATTGCCAATTCAGTAAATTCAGTGTCGGTGGAATAAACCTGATTCAGATGATGAATTGGACGATTCAGACCAGGTCATCAAATATAAAATGTGCAACAATACGAATATAAGATATATACTCTGTACCAAGGAGAAAAAAGAATCAATGACAAAAACTGCAGTGTGCAAAATTACACTTTACAAAAACTGTTTTACACTGTATCAGAAGTGAGTGCTTTTTTTTATTATGTCTTTCTCAAAGGTGATCTGAGTAAAAATAATTATGTTTTTCATTGAATTTTCAGTACTATTCGGACATATGTGTTCTACTAACTCATACCAATGAAGCAAATAGGTCCTACTGAATCCTCTTCCCACTGGAGATTTATTTTTATATAAATTTTTTATACTTTTCAGAATATCACTGGTATTTGTATTATAGATGATGTATTAAAGTATTTATTTAATATTTTCTTTAAAAAAATTGGTAAGGAAATCGTTAAGATATATTTCAGATGAATCTATGTAAATTTTCTATATCATGTTAGACTGTAGATAACTTTTACGTATGTTAAATCTTTCTCTTACAAAATTACATAAATGTGCATTTCTAAAACTTCTGCAATATCTTTCGATCTGATTTAAATAAGACAGCATTAACTTGTAAATGAGACGTTATTTTCTTTATTTATTCCGAAAACCCAGACATGATGTTACGTATTAAAATTTAAAATCTTCTCAAATATTTAATTTGTTCATCAAATTCTGTTAATGAGTCATAACTACCACTTCCTACTTTTAACTACTATTTCATAAGAAATATATATTTCTTACAATTTATGAATAATGCATTCAAAACACTGTATACCATGTTATAAAACTGTTGATTCGATTATTCTAACTAAGCCGTCCGGCTTTAATTCTCGTATTATCATTCTATATGAGGACCAATGTATTAAAATGAGACATTTTTTGAGTTTGGAATGTTATGGGAAAAAACAGTTATGTCATGAACAAAGCCACAAATCTTAATTAAAATGTATGAATTCCCTTTAAATTTGTATATATGTGTGTGTGTGTTACGTTCCATTTTGAATTGTATAGAGCATTTATGTAATTCTAGTCAATTGTGTGATATATTGCGGATTTTTAATATTTATATATACAGAATTTTACAGAATATTCTATTTACACTTTTTCTAAAATTATGCATACATCATTCTAATGAGTTTTACACAATAAAATATTTATATATCCATTTATCATACAAATTGAACAATAAAATTTTAAATACCCTTTCCTTGTTCTTTACATAATTTTTAAAGAATGTCTTAAGCAAATAAATGATATTTGAAATTTACGTTAATTGATATCGAATTATGAAATGTTAGCTTATTCATTAAATTATATTTTAAGTCATTATTTAATAAATAATTTCCCAAATTCTCCTACTTTCATCAAATTAAATATTGTGTTAAAGTATAAGAAATATTTACCACCAGCTGGTTTACCAATTCTTTGCACGAATGAATTGAAAAGATGGAACATTTCAGATGAAAGGATAACAGTTTTTTTTAACAGGACCAACTTTGAAGTATAATGTTAAGTGAAGAGTGAATTAGTCTCCTTAGAAAGAAGTAATTAGTGAAGGAAATAGAAAATGAAATATATTTAATACAATGAGAAAGAAGCTTGCTATTCATATACTAGTTTTTCTGTTTCAATTTTCGTAATTTTAAATATTTAATTTATATTATAATACAAATTTTTTAAATAAACTTTAACTAGGTATGCATTTTTCCTTACATTTAATTAAAAGTTGGCGATAGTTCGCCAAATGTGGAACCTTAAAGTAGATTTATCAGCGTATGCATGGCTAATCAAAAAAAAAATCACTAATTTGACAAATTTTAATAATCGTGTTTTGGGACTAACCTTCTTTTTAACCTTCATTATAAACTAAAATAAAAAAAAATCGTTTCACATTAGATTCAATAATTAGCGAAGAGAAATTGAATTGGATGCTTAGAACTGAAATAGAAAGTATAATTTACTCAGACAACACAAATTAGACATATTAAATGTAAAAGTGATGGAAACTCAGGCTATACAATTCACTAAAATTGACAAATCATAAGGTTCAATTAGAACCCCATAAAACTGACAAATAAAAATGTCAATTAAAACTGAAAGAGAAAATAAGATAATATGAGGCAATACAATTTACAAAAATGGCAAATGGAGATATTTCAATTACAACTGAAAGGGAAAGTTAGGCTCATGAGGAATCAGCAATTGGAATAAATTTCACCAATAAAAATAATAATTAAATTTTAAAAAAAATATTAATAGGTGAACTAAGACCAAAGAAGGAAATATACATTGTCTGTTTTAAATACAAAAAGAAATAAAGAGTAATAATAATTTTTAGAAGTTTTCATAAAACAGTAATTCTATGCTTGTACTTGTTACGGTTTCAACACAGCAAACTGTTGCAAAATTTAAAAAAAAAAAAAAAAACTTTTTCAAAGAATTTTTAGCATTCTTTTTCAAATAATATTTTTTCGAGATGAAAACAGTTTCGATAACAGTTGTAATTATTCAACAAATAGCTAAAGGAATCATAATAATTCTTTAAGGAAGGGGAAATTTTTAAAAATTTCTACGTCACATGAAGTTATACTATGACATCATGTATGACGTACATGAAATTTGAAAAAAGAGTTCATAGTATCTAAGATGAATATCAAAAAAACTGCTTTATGGTGCACACTATCGGTAATCGCAGATTTTAAGTATCAAATTTCATATTCGTGTATATCGTAATCTTGCCGCCATGTCGTCCATAAAATCAGATCTTTTTTTTTCTGATCTGAGCATGCGCAAAGAAGGCGAACACACTCAAAACTTAAATTTTAAAAATTAAAAAAAGGCGAATTAAGAAGGAACATCTCCATGCTGCTTACTATTAGTATTCATAGATCCTTTATACCAAATTGGATGGTCCTATGTCTTCTAATCTTTTCCCTACGCCACCAAATAAAATAGCGAATACTTTTTTTATTATAGAATTGTTCTTGGATTTATTAATTTAAGTTGATTCAATGATTCAATTTAATTTCAAATGAGCTGTTGAAACAGATTAAAAGGTGATGAAAGGTATAAAGGGAACTATGAAATAAAGATAAAACAATCCATTTTTTTAAAATATTTAATGGCATCTGCATATGGTATTTTTTGTAAAAATGCGCATGTACTCTTAAAGAAATTATTGAAATTTTATGGAGAAATAATTTATAAATGTATGTGCATACAATAATTCTTTTACTTCGGAAAATCTTTTAATTCTTATATTAAAAAAAATTATTCGTCCTAAAATACATCAATATTTTTATAATGTATCAATTTTTTGTACAAAATGTTCAAGTTTATCGCATTTAAATTATTTAAACATTCATTTATATAATGCTTTCCTGGATATGAGCAAATTATTCTTATGAAAGTCAGTAAAGTTAATTTCAATTAAAATCATATTTTGTCTAAATACATTTAGGTTTCTGCAGTAAAAATTTCTAAACAATATCAATTAAGTAGCAAATAGTGTTCAAAAAATCTCACACTTTGTTTCCTTTATGTATGGAAAATATGCATGTGAAAATATTTTGAACTGAGTGAAATATGCAGAGCTTAAAGAATAAAAGAAAATTAAATATAAATTCTAATATTTTGATTGAAATAATCTCCAAACTTTAATAATAATCAAATTTATACTGATATTTTAAAAGAAGGGGATATCTAATCCATGCATGTGTTTCTCGAAAAACAGTAGGACACAAAATACCTTAATTCAAAATGATTCTATCTGGAACTTTTTATAGTAATCCATTGTTCGCGAGAAGTGCTATTACTTAATGCTATAAGGAAAGTTAGATAAAATGCAAGAAGTAAAACAAGAGGTGCATTTTCCATTAAGATTCCACAAACATTACTCTCTAATATTTTTTTAACATTTTTATTTAATTTTAGTTCTCCAAAATCTTAATTACAGTAGTTTCTATCTCCCGACTTAAACTGAAACATTTTATTATACCTATGAAAAAAAAAGAAAATGAAGTGAAATGCTGACAGTTACTCGTATTTTGTATTGATTTTAGAAAAGAGGCTGGTTTGTTTTCAAAAGGTCTATCTATTTCTTCGTAGATAATAATTGAACAAAGACCAAAGAAAACAGATATTCCTTTCTAGAAGATTATTTTTCACATTATTGCGACAAAAATTCAATAAATGGGATTATGTGATTTTTCAAAAGTGACATAGCATCTGTAAAACCTGTAGGAGTGTTAAAAGTAGGAATATACAAGGAGTAAATTATCAACAAATTTTTGGTTGGAATATCTTTCTCTTGCTGGAGTTTCTTTCTATAAACACATTTACAGATCCTTAAATGTTTTGTATATATCACAACGAAATAATACAGCAAATAAAATAAAAAGGTTTATTTAGTTTAAAATCTCCAAGATGATTTCTTTTTAATTCTTGTGGTTTAATAACTTGTAGAATAAATGTATATGTAATGTTCAAAACCAAATGTATTAATATTCCAGACATTTTTTTCTACAATGGTCAAATACAATACAGCATAGAGAAAATTATTAAACATTTAAAATAACATTTAAAAAATGTTCGTGAAATTCAATGATCACTAGGTTTTAATTTATCTTGGAAATCAGAATTTGGAACAGTTACAATACTGTTGAAATTATTCGAACTTAATCTACTTTTGTCATGAATTAAACATAATTTAGTTCAATAGAACTTAAAAGTTATATTTCTTGTAATAAACAGTTAAGCGTAAAGTATTTAATTTTATTACATTTTTTGGTAAAGAAAGAAAATAAGTAGTTCAATCATGATGTAAATGAATGACCTTTAGGACTTGGAGTGCTTTTGTATCATCTGAACATCTGAAAACTAAAAAGGGCTTAGTTACTTTGTTAATAATGTAGTTAGCTCTGTGTCTGGCCAAGTTTAAATCGATACTACCACAGACAATAAAAATAACGATTTAATGCTACTAGGTCGGCAAAGTATCTTTTAATGCTGGATTGCTTATTTCGAAATGATGAAAATAAAAGAATAAAATCCTAGATTAGCGTGCTTCTTGTTACGATTTTAAAAACCACTCGAAATTGGTGCTAAGCGCCTGATTTTTAAACTTGTAGTCGTTTCAACTGGAAACAAGATGACATGCTATCGGAGCGATAATTTTGTGAGATTTCCTGTTGTAAAGAAGACAGATAAAAAGGGATTACATAAAAAATCAGAGTAAACTACTAATAAAAGAAATGAAAAAACTCTGCATTTTTATAAAAACAAATTTAGATTTATCGGGGATGGGGGAAAACGGTTGTTAATAATATTTACCAAACAAACCTTGAGTTACTCAACTTATTTCTTGCAAAACAATTTCATTGAGAGTTTTGATACTTTTTATGCTCATTTTTCTTTCTTTCAGCAAAACAAATATTTCCAGTCGATTAATTTCCAATGTTTTTCAATGGTATCCAGTCAAGTGAGAAAAAGATATGGTGTTGAGAATGTCAAACTTTTTATGGGAGGGCTACCATAGAGACGAAAATCGAGACACTGACCAGATAAGTTTATTTATCGCCTAAAAGTTTTCACCACCTAACAGAATGCTGAAATAGGATGCTACCAATAAAAGCTTTATACATAGTCCTTAAAATTTTAAAGTAAGTTAATTAAATACAAACTTTAAGAAACTGAAGATTAAAAAATAAAAAAAAAAATGATTTTTTTTATATAGGAAAATTTCTTTTCTTATTATTAGTGCCATTTCACAAATACATTGAAAAAAAACCACTTGCTTATGAATGAATATATTATAAATATTTGCATGCCTTTAGGTATTCGACTTTTTAAAATTTAAGTTTGGGAGAAAATATAAAATTTTTATTTAACAAATAAAATGTTTACATTTTTCTTCTTCTAAAGCTTCTTTTTACTTAAAGTTGCAATTCATAAAAAAAAAAAGCATTTTAATATCAGACGATTTCCAATGAAAAAAAAAATAATAATAAACGGAAGTCTCAATTTCTCATAAATATTTCTTTATTTCTCTAATTCTAAAGAATATTTATCGCTTATATTTATTTTTGAAATCTTTTAAAATATGTTAAGTTTCATATTGAAAAATTTGACATCACATTTAACTAGTAAGCAAAATTTAAAAATATCAGTGGCAATATACATACAATTTACTATTTCTCTGATTAATATTGTTCAAGTTTTGTTCGACTTCTGCTTTTAAATGCATTTTACTTCTCCATGAAAAACCTGTTTAAATTGTATAATAGCTTTTTAGATTAAAGTTTTTTTTTTTT
>BMAW01095523.1:0-12198 GCA_019974015.1 Nephila pilipes
TGGTTTCTACTTTTTAAACTTTTTGGATCTTAAAAGAACCTTTTTTTGTTTGTTAGTTTTTTCTTTCCTTTCTTTTTATTAAACCTCTAATTTATCAATTTTTCTATTTTCTCTAAGCTCTGGTTCATTATCCTCTAAATTTTTTTCATGTAAATCTTTTATCAAATCTTCATCCCGTATTTGCATGAGAAATTTCAAGGGCATTCTAAACTATCGAAGAAAAAATAAAATAAAAGAAACATCTGTCTATTATGGGCAACGTAAATGGAGTATTTATTTTCAAAATCGGAATTAATTGTTCCTAAACTTTGTAAATGATAAGAAACGCGCCTACTACGTGGTAATGTAGGTAAAATATATCCCCACCCAATTACGAAAATAGGTAGAACAGTCGTAAATGGATTCAGAAAAATTCTTCTTGAAAAAAGAAGGGGAGTTGAGGCTGAATTGTCCCTAAATAACGTTGTACAACAGTTGTACCGAAAGTGAAGTAACTGAAAAAAAAATTATTATTGCATATAAGGCACTGAATTATAAAGTTTAAGAACGTCCAAATTATTAATTTGATGCTAATATTCAAATAGTCATTGTTAGTTACCTTTGATGCATTAAAGCTCTCTACATTGCATAAGTCTTAAAAGGCCAATTTAATAATTTCAAAAATCTGAATGAATACGTTTCTTCAATATACTGTGCACAAATTTTTGTCCGACAATTTTGTTATCTTTAAAGCATACCAAGTAGTTTCTTCCAAGTTTATTGGATATGTACGTAAATTGTACACGTGTTAGTAAAGCTTGTAATAAAACTATTTATTTCAAAACATTCTGTACTAGATGCAATTTAATGATGATTTTTAAAAACATTTAACACATAATGCTTCTGCATAATATTTAATACAGGAGTTTAATAATATTTATTTAATTTAATTTTTATATATTTAATACATAATATTTAATACATGAGTTAAATATTATGTATTAAATATTATGCATAGCTAAATAAATTGAAGAAGATATTTAGATGAAGGTCAAAACCTGTCACTTGTTTTCTAAGAGAATATTAATTGAGTCACTATATATTCTTCACAAAAAACGCATTAGATTGTGTTAATACATGCAAATGTAGGTCAAGTTTATTAAGTTAAAAAAGTCATAAATTAATACCTAACAACATGCTTTACAAATCTTCATAGTTAAATGTTAATTTACTATAGTTGTCTATGAGATGATAATTTATGTATTTTACACAGTACATTTATAAGTAATTTGAAACAGTCATGGCTCAGATGATAAGTATCTTTTAAAAATTATATATTCTTGGCTCTTGATTCAACGGTTAAATATTAGTTTGTGGACAAACAATAGTGTTATATTTGCACAATTAATTAGACAGAGTCTCAAATCTTATTGTAAAGGCATGTTATATTCCACCATACCTTAACATTTCAATAACTGATGATACGAGAGCTTTTAAGCGCTACATCCTCTTGATTGATCATATTCTGTGTGTCAATCTTAGAATTATTTCTCTATTTGAATAAGACATGTACAGATTATTCATTTGAAAAAAGTTGTAGCTTTGATCTATACTGCGTATACATTATAAAACAATGTGTGGCACAATGTGTAAATTATCAAGTTTCGAAGCTGTTTCCTAATTTTTTTTTTATTTTTTTATGTGCAATGTATGAGTTTATTTGTGTACTTTTAAATTATCTAGGAGCATGATACAGCACATTATATAAATAAGACATTACTATTTACCATTCTTTATGTCATTAGAAAACTAACATATGGTAAAAAAAATTTCCAGTTTTGAAAATAAATTTACTAACTCGAATATTATTTAAATACTTTGAAAGTAGTTTTTATAATCAATACGTGGAATTCCATTTTGTTGCTGATTGTAATTGTTCATCATAAACTGATGAAACGCATATGCAATATATTTTTGAAAAAACAAAGTATAGTCCTAAATTTATTAGAATTTACGAATTTAAAAAAAATCTTAAGATCTGATTATAATTAACAGCTTTTTAGTAAATGAATTCAAGTCGAGAACTTTGTTCAAATATACTGTATTGTCGTATTCATTATATATATATATATATTGATCTAACTTAGACAACTTCAATTATCGATAATTTTTTTCATTTTATCCTATAGAAATATCACAGTATTAATGCAAATCACTTTAAATGGTTATTTCCTTTCGATACTCACATTACGCACTTTTATTGAATCAATAAAAGGAATTCACTAACAAATTGTTTCCTACGTGTCTATGGAACTTTTCTTATAAATGTATTACAGTAAATTGAGCATAAATATGTGGAAACTTTATGATTCAATTTATTTGTCCTTTATTTTATTACATAAATATGATATTTTATTTCTATTATTAGATTTTGTTTATTTTTTTTGAAAATAATTAGTCAAAAGTATAAATTATATTATTGTAAGTCAAAATGGTTATTTCACAAATTTAGAATAAAGTTAATGCAATGTCACTATTTACCGTTAAAAAAGGTTAAGGAATCAAAAATACTTGCCGTGGTGCAACGGAAATTTTGAGTTTCACTCAGAAATGGAACGTATAAAATTAGCATTAAACTTTGATGAAAATTAATATAAAAGTTAATGTACACTAAAAATCAATTGAAATTTTTTATCATCTTTATATATTATAGCAAAAAAAAATAAAGTTTTCTAACAATGAAAAACCTCCATCTATTTTATACTTCTTAACAGAAGTCTTCTGAAAGGATAGTGAGAAAGTAAAATTTTGCATTTTTAAAAAAAGTTCACTTTCTTGCATTATGAAATTTTAGTTGAATGATAAATTTTAGGTAAAACATATGTTTAAAATTTAAATATATTTGTAAATCTAAATTATGTAATGATACTTCGAAAGAAAAGTAATTTAATATTATTTAAAATATATTTAAAATAATATTTAAAAATATAATTGAATTTTTCTCTTTTAATCGTGTTTATTTTTTCATTATATTTTAATAACCATGCTTACAATGGCAATTTCTTGCAGAATTCTTCCTTATTCTCAAAACAGGTTTCAGAGTTATTTGGGGGTTACTGCAAGTTTTGTTATATATGAGTTACTACTAGTATTAACATAGCTTCATGTTTCATTAAACTTGATATCCGAAAAGGCATTTGAAAATCCTGATGTAAAACATTTTCATCTGAGCTATAAAAATGCAGTACATTTGTGATTGAAATTCATTTTATACGCTATATGATTACTTAGCCATCAAATTTTATTTCGAGTAACATTTTCTCATAATGCTAATTACTAAAATGCAATTTTGTAGATTAATCATTGTAGGTGGTACTCTGTAAAACTTAAGACTCCGAATCATTCATCTTATTGCATTAAAAAAAAATGTCATATATATGTCTGACTGATTGAAAGGGCAATATCCTTTCTTTCGCAATTTTTAAATTTTACTTTCTGCGTCAAGGGATCTCAAAAGCCATGGAAAAGACTTGACGTTAGAAGATCGTGATTTTTGTCTTTTTGTTCGATTGACCTGTCAAAGTTTGACACAAAAATATTAGAATAGGATATCAAAGTAACGCTACATCACACAAAACGATGTTCTTAACTGTCATTCATACAATGATATGACTTCATAAGCACTTGACTTTCTTTGGGTGTGTATGGGTCAAATGAAAATTCGAAAACTGAGAATAGAAAGCTTAATATAATTTTTATATTTCTTACTTTACAGACTTAGAGAAGATTTGCTTTGCAAAAAATATTGAGAGAAAAGCTGTTAATTTTGAAATAGCATTAATAAAGGGAAAATGAAATGGAGCCATTATCATTATAATAAATATAATAAATATCATTATAAATTCAATTTGCCCATTAAACAATAACTTGATTCTTATCTTTTTTGTTATAATAAATGCAATTACATAACTTTCTATTTTTTAAAACTTAAGAGTTATGTGTTATTTTTCAATCATTATATCTCCCCTTCTTTATTACCTAGGTGACCCTTATTCTACAAAAAAATATTTAGAAATTTATAAAATAAAATGTGATAGCAGGAAAAGACTTTTCCCTGTTTTCTGGAGGAATAAATTAAATTAATCTATATTGCTAAATTCGCATCCATCCCATTTTCAATAGCATTTCTAGTTGATAATGATTAAAATATAATAATTCTAACTTCATTAAATATCTTCAAGAAAAACACTGAGAACAACTAAAGAATACTTCTAATTCAGTTTGCATTCTAAATATTATGCTTAAATTTAAAGATTACTTTTTGTAAATGCTTTCTTTTGCGACTTTTAATTCATTAGTTAATAATAATTCTGTTCACAGAAATTTCTTTTTTTCAAGCTATAGCTTCTTCTTTTTCACGAGATTCTTACTTATTTCAAATAGCAGAGCAATACAAAATATTTATTTTTCAGTAGTATATATTTTCATGAAAAGAATTCAATAACTTATTTTCCATCTACTAATAATCTACTTTACATTTATTTACAATAAATTTTGTATACAATCTCATCAAAAAGAGAAATCTATCTGTAATTTCCTAGGTGAACCAATTAAGGATCTAAATAATTTATTACACTAATACATTTGTTCATTGAGTTCGCTTATAAAGCATATTTTTGAAATGCGATAAATTTTCCATTTTCTCTCTCTCTCTCTCAAATTGGAGTGCTCGTATTCAAAACACTCAATAAGCTCCTTAGTTGAAAGCAATTTATACATTGCTTAAAATCAAAGAAATAATTTTAATTTAAAGTCGGATTTTTCGTTTTAATTTTTAATATATTTTACAATTACGATTACACATAAAACACTGACAACATGTATTTGAATAATACTATATTTTACGAATTTATGGTAATTTAATAATAACTCTTAGCATACCAATATAAATGAAATGGAATATATTTAATTGATTTTAGTTTTAGATTTGTAATAACAACATTTGGCTAGAACTGTTCAAGGGACAGAAGATATAATTCATATTTTACGAGAGAGAGAGAGAGAGAGTTGATCAATACAAAGATAAAAGTGTAAGGATACATGCTTATTTTATTATGAGTTTTGAATTTTAATATAATTTTGAAATTAGGGAAAATATTTATTAGTTTCAGAAATATTTATAATTGGTTCAAATTCTAAAATTTATCAGTTACAATTCAATACGGTTATAGAAAGAATTTCTATAGCAATCACTTCCGGTTTCATCATACACAACTACATTTTTATTATAAATTTACCTCTTTATATATATAACATTTTATTTTTTTCACAGTATGTTATTTAATACCTTTTACATTATTGATTGTATGTACATATAGAAAAATACTTGAAATCCTCAAATAAACTCAGACATCTCAGAAAATAGCAGACCACAATCATCTATTATTCTGCTCGTACAATACACATTAATAAGTGTTTAATGCATAATATTTCCACACTGAAAACTTTTTTAATGATAAAGAAAATTAAGGTACATTATATAAATATATATATATATATATATATAGTTTGCCAGAACAAATAACATATGATTACTGATTTACTGGTGTGGAAGAAAAATTCAATACTACATATTAATTATAATGTTTTTAAAAATTAATATTCGAATGACATTTAGAAGCTTAAAGAAGGTTTAACCATACTCTAAATTTAATATTGGAGTTTCGAGAATATAAACTTAGTTTTGTTTTTAATCAATAATCCAAAGGTAATTTTTTGTAAAAGAAACATTATTAAAGGTGATACCATACTACATGCATAAGTAGTTAATATTTTGCTTGTACTTATGATTTTCATTTCCATAAATAACTCAAATAATTTATTTAACACGGGGAGAAGAATTTATCATAATAATCAATAATGACGCTAAGCAAGAGCATTACTTTTTTTTTAACAAAAAAAAACGTACTTCTTGAAGGAAAAGAAGGCTAGGCTGAAGGAAAATGATGAAAAGTAATTTCTCATCCTTTTGAGCAGTTTTTGATTTATCACAAAATGCCTTGAGAGAGTGTTTGTTTACTCAGACAGAAAATAAATGTATTTCATTTATATCACAGAAATGTATTTCATTTATATCACAGTTGACTGTAATGTAATCAGAGAAAATGTGTATGCAACTGTGTTTATGTATTTTCTGTTGCGAGAGGTAAGAACTGCATATTTTGCTGACTTCTATCTTTCCTCTACTATACAATCAATACCTTTTGGAAGCAAAAAGGCTCCATTGAAACAATAACTAATAACTATGGATTCTACGTGGAATTATAAACATATTTGTAATAAAATATTCATTGAAATAATAGTTTGCAAACATTGCATGATTTCATCACTATGATCGGTTCCTTAACGAATGGAGATAATTTAAAAGAGAAAAATAAGATTTTTCTTTAGAAAAAGCATTTTATAAGTAAAAACAATTTCCTCACTTCTTATGATAATTGTGCAATAAAAGCTTAATCAATATTATAAATTAAAACATTATTAATGAATGCATATATGAATAATTTTTTCCAATTTCCGTTACTTATCTCTAAAATATTATAATAAATACAACGTTTTACCACAATTTGTAACATAACATATACAGAAACAAATACCTACAAGTTTATTCAAAGTACATACTACAAGTTTTAGATCTCCTCTTAAATTATAATGATTGTTTAAAAACCAAATGCTTTCTCAAATGATTTTATAAATCCTAAGAATTTTTTAATTAATCATTCAGGTTTTCTTGTATTTTAACCTAAAATTAGTTGTTATTTAATTACGCCTTTACAATTTAAATGTAGGTATTTATTTAAATTTGCTTACAAAACTATTTTTACAATTTGGAGCACATAATTGTGTGTGAGATAAGAAGTTACTAAATGTACCTTTAACAAATCAAATATTTTGCTTATATATACTGTAAGACATAAAATAATTCACTGCATATTTTAGCGTATATTTTTACTTTGAATTCCTTTTTTTTAAGAAAAAATATGGTAAATGTAAACAGAACCTAGTTTTACGTAATCAAAGAATATGTATTTATAATTTGTTCTGCATAGGGTAGAAACTTAACATAAACCTGCACTCTCAAACTAATTTCAAGAAAATTACTATAAATAATTTTTAAATTTAACTATACAAAAAGGATTTAGTACAAATATATAAACTACAATTAAGTTTCGTACTTTTTAAATAATTTTACAGGCTACTTCTTTATATTTTCTATTAATATCTGTAAGAAACCGTTGGAATGGAATGAAATTTGGTGTGTATGTTTGTGATAAATGATAAAAATCAAAGCAGAAAAGTATATTATTGGAAAACATTAGTATCCTGTTGGGCCACTTCTAGCTCAGATACAAGAGGCAGCATGGTATGGTATTGAAACATACATGTTATGTATGCTATCAGGAGGCAAAATAATCTACTCTTATTGTAGATGGATATGTAGTTCCTTCATGTTAGTAAGATGCTAAAGTCATCGTTTTAACTGGTTTCATATGTGTTCAATTAGAAGTAAGTCGAGTGAATATCGCGGGCTAGAAAGGGTTTCAACTTCCCTCAGACAATATCTGGAAACTAGCATTATGTGACTGAGCATAATCTAGGAGAAAAATTAAGGTTAGATGCCCTGCCATGAGTGGCTTTGCATGTGGCTACAAAATAACTTTTAAAAGGGCTGTGGTGGCCTGGTCGGTAACAACGTCGAACTTGTGGTTGAAAAATTGAGAGTACGACTCCCGCTCCGACCGAAGATCCAATGTGTATGCTAATGACGGCTGATGCATTTTAAATACGGTAGAGGTCACAAAGTCCTCCATATTCCCATACAAATAATACCTCTGGTTGTACTGGATCTGGGGTGTCCCGAGGCCTTGATCTGGATCTAAGATTCTGGTACATCTGCGTTGGTACTGCCATCTGTAAATGCAGAAATTGAACTTCTTCCTCTGGAGCCTAGTGTCCTCGGATCTAATGAAGCCACAACCCTCATAATCCTTGTCATGACTGGTAAATTACGGTTTCATGGGCCTGTTATGATGATACTGTCTATTAAACTGATATAATCAGCAACAAGAAGCAACAGAATTTCTTAATATGTCACTGAGCTATTTAAATTCTCTGTATCACAACTAATGATGACCGGCTGTCAAATGTGGTGGTTCTTTATACCATCACACCTATCATAGGGATTGTATATCTCTCTACAGAATAAACTGAATTTGACTGCTGACCAATGGACACGGTCTCCAACACGACTGTCCCTTGGGTTTCTAAACAGAATCGGGATTCATCACTGAAAACCACACAGTTACATTCCCTGGCTCTCCCGAAACCACTGAGATGGTATCAAGTAGTCAAAGTTAATGTTTATAACGGAGGATATGGGAACAAACCTCTTTCATCTAACTTTTAGGAAATTTTTGCGAATGAAACAATATTTCTGTTTTAAGGCAGCACTTGAGATTGGATGGTGTGCATGGTCACCGTTGAGACTGTTCGAATATGTCTAGAGATGAAACGAATCTCGCTTTTGTTGGTCTATCTCGGTCACTGTAACGTATTTGGTCATTCACGCACCCAATGCTACCAACTTCTTACTGCTTGTTCAGCACCTCGTAATTGGCGAGCAATACATCGATATGTCTATCCTAATTTCTTAATCCACATTTGCGGCATCTTTCAAAGTCCTTGTACTGCTTAAACAGTTTCCGATTTCATCTTAATGACATCGGTAATGCTTAGCATTGAGCAAAAACAAGCTCTGACATAATGAAAATCAGTTTCGAAGGCAATTTTATTTAACAAAAGAGATTTAAATTTCCCATACTCTGGTGAAAACTATTTGTATAATTCTTTAAATACACTAATCATTTGCATAACTTCATGTAATATATGTTTATCTACCAGTTTCGTAGTGATTCAACTATTCCTTCTTGGTGCGTTATTTGTTTGACTGTGAATGTATTATTAACTTAAAAAATTAATTCACATTTTATTTGCTTAGAAATAGAGAAATAGGAGCAACAACTCATAAAAAGTTAATTTAACTTTAACTATATGATATTAATTATACTTATCATTACTAGAAATGCATTTTGGTAAAATATTACCGTATGATTTCATGATAATTCATTTTTAACCACTAACAGGGACTGTGAAACAGTAGAAAATAGCAGAGTACATGAGGTTTCAGACACTAAGTTTTCTAATAGTTTTTTTTTAAATATCTTAGTTTAAATTTCACTTTATCATTTTACTTATACAATTTTTGAACTTTGAGCTTTCTGTATAAATTTGAGAACTAAAACCATTCTTAGAAACATTTGTCAGAACCTTAGACTTTTCAATGAAAATCATATGCTACAGTAAATCTTATAAAATTAATAATAAGAACAAATCTATTGTTTATTAATTATAATGCTTTACTTCTTTAATATATGAAGCAAATTCGAATAGAGGAAAATTCAATACACGAGTAGCGTAATGCATAACTGGTGAAAATGCAGTTTAGCGTAACCACTTGGCGAGATTTGAAAAATCGCCAAATTTGGCGATTTTTATATATATTCAAAAGGGTTGCCACGGCTAAAGCCATCGCAGAGAGAAAGCATGGTAACCACAATTGGCAAAATATCGTCAAACAATTCCTGTCGCCAACGGGTGGTTATGCTAAACTGCATTTCAACCTGCATAACTTTTTTGAAAGTACTTGAACTACGAGTATTTTAGAAAATTCCTAGAAGTAAGCAATTTAGCCCTCGTATACTTTTTTATCACTTTCATTACCTACCGTCTGGGGATATTGTAAACAAACATGATTTTGGCAAAATAAACATAAAGAGATTGTTTTCTTTCCTTGTTTGGGAGTAAAAATGACATGTTTTTCTTGAATTTAATTTTATTTATTTATTATATATGACCTTACCTAAAATTACTCTCAGTTCATCAAAACTGATGTAGTTAACATTTATGTGGATCATAGATACTTTTTCTTATTTCTCTCAAGCTTTAAATTTGTCTATTTTAAAAATATGAATAAAAGTTGATTTGTAAAAAGTAGTTCTAATACATTTTTTGGATTTGAATCTTAAATATTTCCGTTAAGTTCTTAGTCCAAGAGAAAAGTATTACCATATTATTAGTGAGAAATCTAACATTTCCATTGAACTCAGCGGATGATCATTTGAATAGATTTTTCACACATTCCTATTTCACTGCTGGTGCTGCTTCCAGTTCAAAGAAATCATTGTCATCTTATGACATTTCTGACCTTGAAAGTGAGAAAAGAAAATCTTTTTCACAAGTATTTTCTCCACAAAATCACTTTCAATTCATCTGGAATCTTCTTGCATTTCTTCTTGCATTCTGGAATCTTCTTGCATTTCTTCTTGCATTCTGGAATCTTCTTGCGGCTTTACAAACTACTCTTGAAGAATGCGATGCAGTTTCAACCAGATACAAATGCCAAAACATTGCAATAAGAAGAAATTGATGTGCAAGATCTCAAAACAGGAAGCTAAAGGAAAGCTCCATTCTATTAGATTAATCATGTAATAGGGGTGATGGGCAGATTATGCTGTGAGGTCTGTGAGACTGCATATCCTCTATTTCAGGGTAAAAAGTATGAAATTAAAACAAAATTATAGATTTTAAGAATTACTTTATAATTTGTCTCTACACAAATCTTCACATAATATTATCTCAAGGGATTACTTTCCACTTTTGTCTCAGAGGAATTATTGACATGTGAAAAAATTTCAGAGTATGTAGAATGGGAACTTTCACATTTAAAACTTCTTCACAGTCATTTTCTCTACTGAAATCCCAACTTCGCGTTGAATTTTTTTGCAGCGTAATACAAATTAGATGGATGAAGCAATCTCTTTGGCTCTAACTTAACCCAACTAACTAAGACTATATGTACTACCGAAACTGTAACTCTCATAGGGAGTTGCTGTCGCGCAGACCACTCTTGAAGATTGCGACAGAATTTAAACCGGATGTGCGATGCAAAATATTGTGATAAGAGGAAGGAGTTCGTCAAGATCATGTAACAGAATGCTAGAGGAAGAAATCACTCTTTCGGAATAAGAATGTATTAGGGGTGATACGAGGAATAAGTTGAGTCTCATGTTACGAGTTAAAAAAGATAAAATTTATGAAAATTAATCTAAGAACTAACATTTAAATCTAAAATAGCTCATTAACGCACGATAAGCGTTGAAATTATTGGTTATTGATTTCAAAGTTTCAGTTAATGCATATGCTAAATAAACAAGCAAACATAATCAGTGAACATTAAAGCTGAAACTTTATAGTTATCCTTAAAAATAGAGTTAAATTACAATTGTTTTTTATACAATAACTGAAATTACTTTTCTTAATATTGTAATTACTTACTTACTCTGTTTGATTAAATTGATAATAAAAATAGAATAAATACGAGCAAAAATATAAGAGCCAAATAAAAATCACATTGCTCTTACAGCTTACAGGCAAATCAATATATATATACTATAACAGTACCCATACGAAGTTCGTGGAACCCAGGTAATTATGGGAATTAATAAAGCATATCAGTATGCATATATAAATGATAATATTATTGTTAATTGTTAACATTTAATTTTAATTTAATTATGTGCAATTTTTTCATTTTAGCAAATAAATAATTATGAATACGATGATATCTGAATGGATTGTAATTAAAGTAAATTTAATAAAATAAATAAAATAATAATATTTAACTTAAATTTTCAAAATTTTTAAGAAAATATTTTCTAAGCATTTTATATCAATTAAAAGAAAGAAATGAATACTTTTTAGTTAAATATACATTAAAGAATATCATTTTGTGTGTCGTTTTGAAGTTTAGAAAACAAAATGTCAGGATTCACTTTAGACATTTACCGAAAACAATTCAACTATATCTTCCGCAAAACGCGGCAAAAGCATAAACTTTATTTTGATTAATATTTCCTAAAAATTTAAACTTATTTTAACAAGAACTTATTTAAATCTCCTAACTTACTTATCTCAATAACTGTTACAAAAATAACTTCTACAATAATTGCATATATTTGAGTCAAAGAAACTGAAGAGCCTCCATAGCATTACTAGAAAACAATTCGATTGCGGCACAGCTATCAGTGAAGTCATAAAAAT
>BMAW01095524.1:0-35525 GCA_019974015.1 Nephila pilipes
GAAAATAGCACTGACTGTTACAAAAACGGAGGCCGTCTTCTTCACTAAATCAACAAGATCACCAATACCACAAATTTATATTCATAACACACCAATTCCTTGGTCTCAAAAAGCCAAATACCTTAGCATTATCCTTGGTAAAACACTCACTTTCAGACAACATATAACACAACTTTAAGATAAATTCCGACTTGCCGCGAATAAATTAATCCCACTAATTTGTCGGAGTTCTACTTTGCCTATCAAATATAAATTGCTTGTCTATACACTGTATCTGCGACCCATCATTACCTACCCTTGTCTAATTTGGAATCAGGCTGCTCAAATCCACCACAATAAATTAGAAATTTTACAAAACAATATTTTAAGGATGATCGCACAAGCTAGATGGTTTGTGCGAAATTATGATATCAGAGACTCCCTAAAATTCTACAAACTCCAAAATTATAATAATTTAATCACTGAAAAATTTAATAATACCCTTATCAACCACCCAAACCCTTCAATTCAGCAAATCAATCTCTACATTCGTAATTATAGAACCCTAACAAGCTTAGATTAATTCTTATATATATTTCCTTAACTCACCATACCCTCAACCAATAGGAAAGCTTCCTCTCCCCCTTAGAGGAAAGAGGGAAGTTTCTCCTAACCAAGATAGAAAATTTCTCAGTACTCGAGTAGCTGCTCCCTGATTGGACAAGCGCTATCATAGCCCCACCCACCCCCACCTCACTGCTCACTCATTAAAGTTCATAGAATCTTAAGCTCAATAAACTTTTATAACTTAATGCAATTAGTTGATAATATTTATATCATTTATTTATCTCATTAGTAACTACTTAAAATTGTGCAGCATCCATTTTTACCAGGGTATTGTAATAGCATGTAATCAGGTTCAACTCAGATGAGAGATATAGACCCATTCTGGGTTCGGCGCTCTATATAAACCTTCAATACGAGCTGCTATGTAGATTGGATGGTTCAAATCGGGAATAGGATATCCCCTAGGTGATTGGCAACTTTTGGGAGCGTTGGCGACTTTTGGGAGCGAGAATTGGCGATTTAAGTCATGGTATCCCTAAGCATACTCAATGATTAATCACGCACGTTTGGCAACCTATCTTAGAAGTCACAAAGTTTCGTCGCCAATCTCCTAGTGGACACCCTATTCCCGATTAGAACCAACAGACCAAGCAGAAATTCTTACATATAATAGTTTATACTATAATGATATACAGAATATTTCAAAAATATAGCTGTATTAATTGGTTGTGTAGATGCCTTAACTCTCGAAAATTAAAGAATTGTCTGTATGATAACATATTTATTTGAAACAGTACTGTTTTAAAAGCATTTTCACTCATATTTAGTAACTTGACAAAATGTTGATTTGAAAGAAGTAAAAAAATCTGTTTGTTTACCTTTACGTATTAGAATTTCCTATGTTTTAAATGATTCCTCATTATACGCTACATTAAAACATAATCTATGTTGAACGAATGGGGATGAAGTTGGACGATAGTTTGGATTAGATAGCAGTGTTTATAAGTGGATTTTAAAACGAAAGGCCTTCATCTGTAGGAGTTAAAAGTATTATACTTTTGTTTTAATATTCTTGTGTTCAAAATTATGAATGTTTTATTTCTAAATGTCTGATAAGTTTGTGTACGATATTCAGAATAATTTTTTTCAAAAATATGATTTGGTTTTATTTTTTCTGTATACAGCGAATCATTAATTTTAGGTATTAGCTTTGTTATGATGTTAATTCAAAAGGATACATATATGTATATCAGATGAATGAAAAATGCTGTACACTATGTTTTTTATTATAGAAAATCTGGTACAATCCTATTTTAGCTGGCTTCTTGGCGAATTTTCAAAAATCGCGCCAAAATCAAGTTTTTTAAACTCGAAGGTTAGGGAAGCTTGAAAAAGATGGGCGTTGTGTAGCGGAACACAAATGTTAGAAAAAGATAGCGTTGAGCGAGTTTTTCAAACTGGATTTACAAATTAGACAAAAATTATAAAGAACATTCAACTACCTCTTTCGAACTCGAACCAGCAGCCTCTGAAAGAACTTTACTCGGAAGAAAATACTGAGAATTATGAAACGCAGAAACATAAATCAATTAGTAGAAGATATCCAATAACAGAAGCGGAAAATCCACCGGAGAATTTTAAACATGAACAACAGAAGCACTAATAATACACAAACCACACAAGCACAGGATTAGTGAAACCCTTTCGAATTCAACTAGTTTAGAAAGGCAATAACGGACAATTCAGAATGTTCTAGAAACTCTGTGAAGTCCAAGTTTAGCAACGGAAGCTTTAAAAATCATAACCTCTAATTGGTTAAAAAAGTTTAACATAACCAACGAAACCCAAAAATAAAACATCGAAAAATACTAAAAAATGCAAATTTTTGGTTTCGAAAAGGAGGCGCGAAAATCTATTGACCGTTATTGGCTAAACAATTTACATAACAAAAAACTGTTTAGCATGATTTGGTAGAAAAATAACATCCAGAGACAGCTGAGTGAGTGAATGTGAGATTTAATGGTGCAAGAGCCAAATTCGAAAAAGTTGCCCAGCCGATAGCGAACACAGTGAAGAAAAACATGGTCAGAGAGAGGTTGTTCTAAAACGAACCTTAGAATTCAAAAGTTTAATCAAATGGGCTGCATTTACCCGATGCTTGGGTACCTGGATATAAATAAATCCATAGAGATTTGATCAAACATATACTTTATTCATAAAGGACGGTACAACACAAAGATACACACAAGTAAACGCTCAGACATCGCCGAGTGCGTAAGTTGTTCTGTTTTACATTCGTGAGTGAGAGTCAACTCGCAGGCGGTCGTCACAGCACAGCCGCTCAGGGGCAGTTATTTCACTTCGTTTCGCAACAGAGGTATATATATATATATATATATATAGCTGGTGAACTGGAATTCCAATTCGTTCTGCAAATTCGAAAGGTTTGCCACGCCTAAAGCCACCACAGTGAAGAGAAAAAAAATGTAGCCACATTTGGCAAAATATCGCCACTAGAAAAAATACCAGACATCGTCAAGACAACTAAAATAGGATCCATATAGGATGATAGGATATTGATCGTAATGTTTCCTAAATATTTGCAATAACTTTTTTAAATGACGGAACTTTAAATAAAACTCAATTTTCTGCATATATATAGGAAACAAACTGTATATTTTAACAAACTATATATACCTTCTAAAAACAAATATAATTCTTAATGAACTGAATTGCTTCTGGAACTACTAGCTCAGATTTCTTACCCATTTGCTTTGAAAAAAATTTAACTATTGAATCGAATCTAGTTTCGTTAATCAGTGATTTATTAAACCAATCAAATTTATTTAAATTTGAAGTATAAGTTCAAAGTACGGTTTATGATCCCATAATATGTGCAATTTTGTTTCTAAAAGTAACAGTTTTGTTACATACAGTAAATGCAAGAATTTTGATTCGAAATTTAGTAACAAAAACTTCATAAAGTGTATGTTAAATAATAATTAAGATGACAAAAGGATACTTGGAAGTAAAGAAGCGCTTATTTAAGTTGACATACATTTTTTTTTCTGTTTAAAATTCCTATTCGATACAACAACAGTATCGAAATTAAATTCAAAATATACTCACTTGATTGTCTGATACCCGGATTTGATGCAGTAATAGATTCACAAATAAATATATGACACTCATTTTTCTATTCCACACTAATATTTGATTCAGAAATATCTTCAAAAATGAGTATGTGAAGTTTCCATTTCGAGTACGTACCTGTTACTAAAAAGGAGTACATGCGAGTCTTAAATTTCAATACATCGGGATTGGAGTCATATTGATTATGTGAAGTATTTAAAAGAGAGCACTTTGTACTCGGTTTTGCTTACCCGTTTTTCGCCGTGTTCACTCTCAGTGGCCCAAAGTTCTCATGTTGGCTTTGTGCGGAAGTTTGGAGAGTTGGATGCCAATTCAAGAATCGACCTCGTCGCTTGACCGACATTCGAAATTGAGAGGTTTTCTAAACGAACCAAAACCTCTCGATAGTAAATCAATTGAAAATAAGTAATAGAAAAAGATTTATAGCCTTTAAGATAAGCGGTATACATCATGATTCAATAATAGCATTTACTGTATTTTATATTATGCTTGAGACATCCTAAATAATCGTAGTTATATAGTGAGATAATCAGTCGAAATATTTCAGGTCAAACAAACCGAAGCAGTCCGAATCTGGTCTTCTATAATGGACCTCAAACATTGTTCTGTTAAAAATCGCTGGATAAGAAATTCGTTCAGAAAATTTAACATAGTCGAATTAATCCTTCATTAATCAAATTTCTAACAGAAGTTTTTCTTCAGTGTACCAAAATAACCTTTGGACATAAATTCCAAAAATACTGAGGAGAATAAAAACGATATACTTTACAGTTTGACTCTTAATAGTGAGTAATTAGTAAGAGAATTGTATCGCAAAAGCCAAATCTGGCTAAGCTACGACAAACATTTATTTAAGCATTATTATAGTTATAAAAAATGGAAAAATTGATTGACAAAGAGGGTTGAAAATAATGGGCCCTAGTGGTCATGGTCGCGAACTCGCGAATGGCATTTTTTTGTCCAGGTGATTTGTATGTATAAGTGAAAAAGGTGTATTTCCTGGCTTAATTGGGTGTGAAATTCCCTGCTGTTTACCTCCTCGAATTTTGTTAACTAAACATTCAAAGTACATAGATATATGTCTTCTTAAATATCGTTTCAGGTATGGAAACCAGTACAACTCCATTATCTTGTTCACTGTCCTATCAACTAAAAAATGTCCCATCCGATCATGAAATTTAACTGCTGTGCTAGTGTACCCTAGTGGTCATGGTCGCGAACAGCGTCGTGTTGTCGAGTCATGAGTTTGAGTCCTGATGTCACTAAGGACCCGCTGTGTAGCGGGACCGATGCATATTAAATATGGTCAAAGTTCCAAGCTCTCCCATTAGTGGGGTGTGGAAATTTAGAGAGAGAAGTGCCAGCTCAGGAGTCGTCCTCGTCACTTGACCAGGTCTCAAAATTACATAGTCCTCGCCGACAGATCTCCTCCTCCTCCTCCGTACGACGTCAATAAACAATAACATGAAAATAGAAAAAAAATCTCTCGACCCAAGGACGGACACGGGGGCGTGTCAACTCCGTTAACTAAAGACAGTAAACCCCTCGGGAAAGAAAAGGTATCACTAGGATACCTCGAGTCATGTTTTCTGTATTTACCATAAGTTTGAAAGTCTCTGAAGGATTGATTGTTAATAAGTAAGAAATTATCTCCGTTCGACGATAACGTATTTCAAAGTTTTGTTTTGTAAAATATATACAGAATTATTTCAGTTTCAGAAATAAATATCTACCTATTCTCATTAAAAGTAGATTTTTTAATGAAATGATTGTAACCTCCATATCAAAGATTTTTTCATGATAGCCAGATACAAATGCTTCATGATCATGATGACTGTTTATGAATGCTGCACTGAGAAGAAGTTCAAGGGCTGTTGGCGATGGATCTCGTAATTTGGAACCCCGGTCAAATGACGAGGAGGACACCTGAAATGACTCCTCCTTTTCAAACTTCGCCACCGTGCTCCTGGAAGGACTTGGGACCTCGACAAATTTTACGTCCATCAACCTCTCTATACGGCGAGCCTTTAGTAGCATCAAGTTTCGATTTGACAAAAACAACGCGATTCCGTGACCGCGACTACCGCGGCCACACTATTCAAAGGGAAGACAGGCGTTTCCATATACCAATAACTCATACAGTCAATACTCTATGGATTTGTAAGCATTCCTAGCTAAACTGACAACGAGGTTTTAACAGGAAAGCTGTACTTATATTCCTTATAGTCTGAATTATATTTGTTTCAAAAAATATTCAAAATAAGATCATTATTACGGCTATTTGAAATTTATTTGTTTAATAAAAAGTTATCGTATTTAAACATGGATAAAGAACATGTGCCATTCCTTAATCATGATGTTATAGCAAAAATATTTCGACATATTAATTCTCGAACTTTAAGCAAATGTGCCCAGGTCTGCTCATTATGGTACGAAATATCTGTGGCTGAAAAGGAACGTCGTACAAGCATTCTCTGGACTCTAAAGGTACTTTTATTGATTAATAGTTTTTAAAAATTTGGATATATAACGAATATATTTTGTCGCTTTATTTAGTTCGCAGACTTTTATTTAAATATTTGGAAAGAATTATTGATCTGTGTTTTTAGTAATATCCGTGGAAGAAGCAACACTATAGCTGGCTTGGATTCTGTTTCATATTCACGTGTTTAGATGGAAAACAAAATAGCGCCAAAGGCGCGGAATATGCGCCGAATTGAGAGAACATAACATATTAGACCTTTGTTTACTGCAACCTTACTTGAGAATAATTTGGCACCATTTTATTTTCCGCCTTCTCAGTGTGGGTTAGTATAGGATTGGTACTTGTCTATTAAAGCGCGAAATTAAGAATACGTCAATGTCGCCAAGCTAGTTAAAATCGCCAAGTAAACGGAGAGCGAAATTGAAATGTAGGAAAACAAATAACACACCAATAAATAATATAAAACTTTTTTTAATTAATATTTTTATTTAATAATATTTTATATATTTAGTGATAAATCTCATCCCAATAAGTGCTATAAAAATTTAGATGTTTAATATTAATATTTACATCACTTTTAGAACATCAATCTACATAAAAGGCCATATTTTTGAAATTGCATTAACTATTTTATAGGAAGCATTTTTACATATTTCCTCCACATACATTTCCTCCACATTTTTACATATTTTATAGGAAGCATTCTCCTACATATTTCCTCCACATAAATTCTGCCTGATACGATTCTAGATGATGCCGTGCCGCGCTGTTTCTTATTACGCAATTTTGTGGAACACCACATTCTTTTAACATTTTGCGTGTGAACTCCCTTTGACGGATCTATAAAATTGTACTTATGGTTCTCCGCGAAATGTGTAAAACCATCATTCATTTCGCTGTTTGGTAAATTGAAAATTGTTAGCAACATTTTCAAAGGCAACAAAATAGGTATTTAAAAAAAAAAATACGAAATCGGTTACATTTACAGGCAAGCGATATTTTACTAAAATGAAGTGCTGTTTCTTTTGGACTGCGATCTTTGGAGTTTACAACCAAACATGGCGACAAATCTTACTGCATGGCGATTTTCCGACATCGTAATTTGGCGGGCGCCACTTTAATGGACAAGTATCATAAGATTTTACCCTTTTAGTTCCGCAATTTAAATATTTTGTATTGCACTTTAGGAAATTCTATAGTTACTGAAATCAAACAGTTCTTTTGTCGATAATGCATTTATATCTCTAAAATTTTGAATTATTTGTTTGAAAATTTAAACAGTGATTTGATTCGAAAAATGATTTGTGTCAGCTGAGGTGACCTTCTTTGGGGCCAAGGGCGTATCTTATTAGCTAAGCAGCGGCATCATGTCCCTGAGATACCCTATTGAACATTATTCTTTCCATTGGGGTTCAATGACTTTAGTAAACATGGGCGATGCTGTCCCTATTATGCCCTGGTGATCTTTCTCTCAATTTTCATTTCTCTCTCGTCAGTCTTTTCTTTCCGTCTGGCGTATAGATAAATTATAAGTCGTTTAGCGCAATTTTGATTTAGTTAATGGTGCCAAAAGCCAATTTGGTTCTTGCGCCATAACTCCTGCTGACTTATCCTCACTTACTTGATTGCGGTTTTAAAACTACGAGATACATCAATGGCCAAAATGCAGATATTTTGAGGGGGAAAAAAAGCAATATCATAAAATTACAATCAAAATTATCATGACTCGTTTTCTCCCTAATAACTCAAGAAATATTGTTTCAGGTTTATTCCCCATCAAATGAATATAGTGTGATGGAAAGTGAATTATTTAATGCACTGGAAAATATTCCAATACAACCAGCTTTTTGCATAGCATCTATGACTATTCCCTTATTTAAGGATTTCAAGAAGTATTTTCCTAGCTTTGGCAGTACTGAACATAAGAATAAAAAGCAAAGACTTGGTGAAGATGTCAGGAAAGGAACGTATTTAAATAAAGGTAAGAAAAAAAATCTTAATAAACTAATAAAGTTTTATCCATTAAAAATAAATTTAAATTTTAAAATGACTCGTGTTGTGTTTTCATATTAAATGATTGCATGCATTTTAAATAATCAAATGCAAAAATGGTATTAATGATACCATGTTTAATAATGCCTCTTAACTTTATACTAAATACAGTAAGATCAACTACCTATATTTTTTTTAAAAAAATGCTGATGAAAATTTGAGAAAAAATATTTATTTCATATTTCATACTAAAAAGATGCTTTATTCATGTTTTCTAAATTCATTTTGTGGAATAAATCTATGTATTTATAAAAATTTATTCGAGTTTAACCAAAAATGCCAATGCCTCCTTTCAATTTGAAGTTTCCAAATATGTAAAGAAATTAAGCAAACAAAATGTATAGCATTGAAGAATATTTAAAAGAAAGTGCATAAAAAAATCCTTAATTTGTTTCAGAATGTTAAATAATTATTGTTTATTTTGGCCACTAATTGTTTTAGTCAACATTAAAATGTTTATATTTTTTTATTTTATTTATTAATGAGGGATGTAGGGCAACGAAAGCCATTTTCCCTATCCGTAAAAAAATTATTTCAGATTAATAAATATCAAAGCATTTCATCCTCTGTAAAAAAAAAGTTCTAAAATTATTGTTATTCAACACTGCTTTCTGTAAAATTCTCAGAAGGTGATAGTACAATGGGAATCTAACTGAAGAATGTTCCAGAGTTCTTTTCTATGGGAGGTATATTTCCGATTAAAATGGTCATCTGATTACTTTTAAGTTTTTCGTAAATGTTTTTGCACTTATGTTTAATACTTGCTTTCTTTCACCAGTAATGAAATTAATTTTCAAAAATATCGCAATAAATTTCTAACTTTTTTTATTGGATTAAAATAAAACATGTATAAAACATTTTCCATCTTGGGGCACCGATAATTACATTTAACTTAAAATATATTCAATTTAATGCTTGATCGTTTCATATAATTCTTATATTTAATTGTTAATTCTCATAAATAATTTAATAACTATTAAAAAAAGTCAGCATCGTTGGTGTCGAAATGTGTTCTTTGCAACAGGTCTTTGCTCAGAGCAATTTCTGCATTCTTGATTTTCTCTCTTTATATATAAAACTGACTTATATTTTTTGTTATTATAAAAGAAAGAATTTTTTCTACTTTTCGCTGTCTGATTTTTATTTCATCATTCTGAGGTTTCGGCAGATGCTTTAAATTTGGATGCTGGTCACGGTATTTTAATGGCCATGACATCAAACTCGCATCTGGCTTTGTTTCCGAATTGTAAATTAGAGCTTCATGTCAATGAAGACCCACTATTTGATGCCTCTCCCTTGATACCATAGCAATTGTTCTTTTTTTTTTTTCAACCTTCATGTTTGTCAACCAATTTTTACTTTTTTTTTTCTCATCAGATTTCAAGAGCACGTATTACCTTGTTTGGCTCAGCATAGCCAGATTTGGGTCCTGCACCAATAAGCCTCTAATTTTACTTTCTCCTAATTAAAACATGTCAAGCAACTAGATGGCCAGAATGTCCAAAATTGAAAACTGTGTTTAAATTGATTAAATGTTTGAAAACTTGTTCTTTTTAAAGCTTTTTTCATTTTTGGGAACACAGAATTATAATGGAGCGAGATTTTATTCATTCGGTCAATCGCCAAACGCAGTAATGAACTTGTCAGTTAAGAACTGTTTCTTAGAGAGTGCATTTTAATCCTGAGGCTACAGAAGACACACTGTGTAGTCGCTTCTCAGGGGCTTATTGTTATGAGTACGAAAATCATGACTCAGAGTTATCATTTCCCTCCTAGGGATTTACTGTCTTTGACAAGCACAGGTGAAGTATCTGCGCTAAACCCCTTAACGATTCTTCTCTTTTTCTGATCCTCCTTTTCGTGAATATTTTCGTGAACAAGTTTTTACCTTTATCTGCCTTTTTCTGTCTAGATTTACAGCTTTAGCAAATGTTTGGTGCTGCATTACCATGTTTGGCTGTTGTTCCATAAACCCTGATTGTCACTCTCTGCAAGTTTTCTCGTTGGTGTGGTGTATAAGTTTGAAGAGGGTTGTGCCAGTTCAGGTGACGTCGTCCTCACTTGACTGAGATTCAAAATTACACGTGCTACTAAGTACTTGCTGTGTAGTACTCTAGTTGTTGTCCCAATTTTGCCTTTGGGTGGTATGGAAGTTTGGTAAGTGAAGTGTCAGATTACAGGTGAAGTCCTCGCCATTTGACCTAGTTTCAAAATTGAGAGATCTGTCGCCAATAGTCCTTGTGTTGCTTCTCAGTGCAACGCTTATAAACAATCACAATTACATCAAAGGTAGGCGGTCTACAACGCCAATTGTCTCTTTAATTCTTCTAAATGGGAACATTATAAAAAAATCAATCATTAGTAATATATTACACATTTTGTACTTGAACATAACTCTCTCTTGAGGTTTTCGTACCAATTTTCAGCATATTTTCGTTGCTTACAAATCGTAACGCAAAATGGTTCTTTTTGTTACTGTCAGTTTTCTTCGTGCGTGCCTCCAACTGAATATTCAGACTTCGATCTTTCCGCACCTTAATTTTCTGAATGTTGTCATCAATTTCTTATGTCACAGGACGACCAGATATCTCACCATCTTCAGAGTTTCTGGAGCTCAAAAAATTATTTAGGCCGTTCAAAAACTTGAGTGATAGGCACATTGTTATTGCCAAACACCTTCTTCAACAACTGAAAACATCGTGTGGGAGGATTTTTCAGATACCTTAAATTATTGCTCAGCTTTATTTTTAATCTTGTCATGATCAAAGCACTACGACATTAAAATGTGATTATTGTTTGAATGATTTTGAATGAATTTTTATGATAAATATAACCTTTGTATTCTGTTACCTTTTGAGCAGGAACAAGAATCGCTGAATGCAAATGACTGCAAGATAACTCTGTAACTTGCTAAGAAAAGTCGTGTTATTCTTATAGCAAGCGTTTCAGTAATTGAGTGGCTGGTTGCTGAAACCAGGACAGGCCACAGAGGAAGGCTGAAAATTCTGTTTTTTCATCATAGTGATATCAGTTAACCTATCTGGCAGCTTTGCTAACTCTGTCAGTTATGCTTCAACGTATGGGGACAGCTTCTGAATCCATAGATCATATGGAAAAGTTTCCAATTGATTAACTAAATCTTCTTTACCTTTTGAAGGTTTTGGTTTGATTAATTTTCTTCCTACTGTACATTCAAAAAAATCTTATCTTTTGGTGTCCTGGGTCTGAATCTAAAATTCATGTGTGCAGAGCATTGTGTTTGCCTTTTAAGGAGATATTTTTCATCAAATCTTATTCATGAGCAAGAGTATTCGAGGTTCATAATTTAATCAACATAGTTACTACATTTTTTCAAAATTTCTCTGTAATAGAATCCAATGTTTTTTCAGAAATAAATCTAGAATGATTTACACAACTTGTGTTGGAAATTTTATTTTAATCCGATATTTAGTTCCCGAGATGTTGAAAAAATGTTTTACTGAACTCTATACTAGATTACTTCAAACAAACGACTCGTAAAACATTCAACGTTGTTTAAATAAAATTTTTAATAAAGTTTTTATTACTAAGATTTTATTTAAAATACTTCTACAATTCTACTCGATTTTTTCAAAAAAATCCGGTTATTTGCTCAAAAATAAATCGTGAATAACATTTCTGTTTCAAAAACATTATTTGATAAGTAGATTGTGAATTAAAATTAGTGTACAATCTCTTTACGTTGCCTCTCCCAATTTTCGATCAAAATGGCACCTATTGAATAATTTTTGAACTATTTTAAGTAATTATATCAATTTTTTTATTTAGGAGTTCATGAGGAAAGGCAAATCCAAAGAACATTTTGTAAATGTTATTTTTTTTCTGTTTAGTATATATATTTGAAATAAAGTAAAGAAATAGCTCTACTGTTGAATTGTTTTTTTATATATTAAACGAAATTAATCTTATATTTTCTGCCTTTCAGTTAAACATACTGCTCTTGCAGCTTTCCTTCCCAAGAACTGTCCAGTTGCTTTCACTGTGGCTTCTAGAATACTTGGTTGCAATGCAGATTGTAAGCCTATAAAAATAGATGGTTGCCCAGCAATTTCGGCAGTTTATATACCGGAAGTACCAGGTGTTAAAGTTAGTTATTTTAGAATGCATAAAAGAAATTACAATCTGTCACGCTTTTTGGCTAAAAATTCCCCAGTGAAATGTATTTTAATATTTATTCCACGAGGATCCGAGTATTCTAACAAATTAATTCAGACACTTCGTTTAGATAATAAAGACCTTAAAATGGCCGTGGGTGGAGCATTTGTTGAGCACACAGAAAGTTTCTTGGGTTATGTAACTGCATTTAGTGGACCAAATATTGAAGCTGCTTCTGTTGTCATTCATATGAATGATGGTAAAGAAGAGATCATGGCTAAGTTTGGAACATTTCAAGAAACAGGCTTATTAAACCATAAGTGTTTTGCTTACATGTTTCATTCTGATAAATGTTCTTTTTTTTGTGATCGAAAGCCGGAAATTTTTGAGAAGGAGATATTTTCCGAAATGTACCCCAACGTTCCTCTATTTGGAATATATTCATATAGGAAGTTAGGATGTAATTATTTGCCTAACTTTCCGAAGGAGAAGATTCTGAAAGCTGGAAAATTTGTTGAGAATCGAAGAGGATTTTTCTATAGTGATGTCAGTGTGGTAGTATTAATATCTCTCAAGGCTAAATAATAAATTTTGAATTTTTATATTATATTTAAGAAATGGTACTTTGTGTTTATTAAATAAATATTTTGGATAAGAGTGGAGATGTAAGACAAAGTTTTTTAATTAATTAGTTTGCACATACATGCATCCTGAGTTGAAAACTGCAGAAGGAAAATATATTAGGGGGACAGGGAAGAATGTTGTTTCTGCGCATGTCGATATTTGATTGTCATTTGGTAGCTCATTACTTAGAAGGCGTGTCAAAGAGATTTTGAGGTTATTGTATCATATTTGCTTCTGAACAATTAAGTATTAGACTTTTTTTTTTGCATTTTAGGGTGAAATGGCCTGCCAAATACCAGAAGAGCATAACCGGCATTGTATGCTTTTTGAGTTTCACAAGGGTAATACTGCAACTACTGCAACCAAAAACATTTGCGACGTTTTTCCAAGCGCATTGGACTTTCGAAAATGCCAAAGATGGTTCTCCAAGTTCAGACAGGCGATTTTGATCTCTCGGACACCCATCGATCTGGAAGACCAACAACATTAGATAACGATGTTGGGCTAAGGGCAGAAGTGGAAGCAAATCCATGTGAAACAATTGAGGAACTCTCAAACAGCCTTAACCAACCTTGGTCATCCATCCAAGAACATTTGCCGCAAATTTGAAAAAATAAGCAGAGCTGGTCTTTGGGTCCCCCATAATCTGTCCGAACAGAATAAAGCCAACCGGTCCATCACATGCGACGTATTGCTTCAACGGCAATGTACAGATCCGTTTTTTGATCGCTTGATCACTGGAGACAAAAAATGGGTCCTGTACGACAATCCGAAATGCAAAAGGCAGTGGCTCAGCCGAAATGAATTACCACAAACCACTGCAAAGCCGGGTTTACACCCCAAAAAGGCACTTCTGTGTGTTTGGTGAAATACACGTGGAGTTGTTCACTTTGAAGTGTTAAAACCTGGACAAACTGTTAATGCAGATGCGTATTGTGAACAATTTGAACGAGTAAACCAGTCTTTGATTGAAAAGTATCCTGCAATTGTCAACAGAAAAGGAGTTATTCTGCAACATGACAATGCAAGACCGCACTGTGCAAAACGGACCTTAGGCAAAATTAACGAATTGGGGTGGGAGCTGCCTCACCCACCATACACGCCTGATATTCCACCCTTGGATTACCATTTATTCCGATCACTGCACCATTGTCTTAGTGGCAAAAAATTAGAAAATTTTGATGTCCAAAATGCTATCTCGACATATTTTACAGAAAAACCGATTGATTTTTACTCCTCCGGCATTGAAAATTTGTGTACTAGATGGCAAAAGGTTGTTGATAACGAAGGTGAATATATTGTTGATTAGAAATAAAAACTTGTTAAAAATGTAGTCATGTGAATTTAACGTAGGAAAACGACATTACTTTCTGGTCCCCCTAATATATTCAATCATGCTTCGTTATGTTTGAAAGCAAATTTTATTTTTTAAATCAAATGAAACATTCTTATGAAAGTGAAATATAAGGTTGATAATTTCAAACAAAATTTTTAAATATACTTTTAAATCTGAAAACATTTCTTTATCCTTTTTTTTCAAAAAATTAATGTTCTGGTAACCTGCGTAAATCGACTTTATGCATATCGATTTGGTTATTGTTTCTGGGTGAAAAAGAAATTTTATTGATATTCGCATAGCTAAGTATTGTGCTGATATCAATAAAAATTAATTCTATTATTAAGGGTTGTAGAAAGAAATTTCATGCAATTAGCTTGTAAAGACTTGTGAAACAGATTTATAATCTAGTATAAAAAAGATAAGCCTGTTAATCTCTCGTTCTGATGTAGTGGATTACTAAACTGACCTCCAAAAGTTAAGGAACTAATTAGTTTTTTGATAGTGAGCACTTAAAGATTGAACTTAAATGTGGAAAAAAGTTTTTCACAAATAACCTCATTAAAACCTTATTGAACACAAATATAACTACCGTTATTCTTTTAAAAATAAATTGATTCATACGAGAGTAACTTGTAAATAGTTGTTAAAGAAAAACGGAAATATGGCACTTTTATAATTGCATGTATTTTCTTTTGCTTGATGAACTTTAATTGTTGGTAGTAGGATAAGGTTACAAAAAATGGTCCTATGGGTGTACACTGAAAGTAGTCCGACAAAGAGGATAATGGAGAATAACACTTTGTCCACAAATATTCAGGTGACCATGGTAGCTTAGTGGTCATGGTTTCGGATTCGTGACCGGTGGTTTTCGTTCAGTCGCGGGTTCGATCCTTGGCCGCCCATGAAGCTGGGACTGATGCACGTTAAATCTGTCGGGGCCCGAATTCATCCCATTGGCGTGGTGTGGAAGTTAGGAGAGGGGGTGCCAGCTCCTCATCACTTGATTGAGGTTCGAAATTACGAGATCCTTCGCCAATAGCCCTCGTGTTGCTTCTAGTTCGACGTTAATAAAAACTGAATGACAAATAATCAGGCAAAGGCAAAACTCAGGTAGCAGAACTTGTATGTGTTAGCGACACAATAGATTGAAATTCAGCCCTATTAATAACAGCAATAATACTTTAAAATAGCATTCAGCTGTCCAGCTTATTAATTGGCGCCGCAGACTAATCTCCAAAATATATTTTCCACACACTTCAATGGCTGACAGATACCACAAAGTATTTATTGTTTCCTCCAGATGCGACATCACACGCAATATTGAGGAAAATTGTATAACTTATCTCCCGATACAAACATCAGGAAATTTCCAGCATTTTTGAAAACCTTCATTTTGTTGCCAAATCACCAAAATGGTCTCCATTGGCGGTAGTCATTGCTTAACCTTTTCTGGATATCCGTAAAATGTTTTTTTTTTTTTTTTTTTTTTTTTAGTTTGAAGAATAACGCTTCAGGGAAGCTTCATTGCAGATTCAATACTGTTGGCCGCGTCTAGGAAAAGTCGTGACATCTTTTCGTGTAGATGAGGGACAGTCGGATGTAGCCCGATTTTATCAAACTAAGCTTGGTAATGAACATCTTCAGAGTTAATGTTTGAAGCATATGGAGTCAGTAACTCAATCCGTACATCTTAATCTAAAAGAGTATCTTAAATACTCATCTGGCAGGCAGAGAGGAAGTCCTTATCCGATTTCTTTAAATGTACTGGAACAAGGGTTTATTCGTGCATTTCAGTGTAAAAACTTAATTGACCAAATGGAAAATTGATGGAACCTTTACAAGTAGTGTAAGATATTTTCCTCATTAAAACACCTCCCCTCCCCCTTAAAACTCAGTAATATTTTTATCAATCAGGTGACACTGTAACGTAGGCTATTCGCTTACAATTTCGTGGCCGTTGTAGCCTAGTGGTCATGGTTTCGGATGCGTGGCCTTCGGTTTTCTTTCAGTCGTGAGTTCGAGCCTTGGCCGCCAAAGGCCCACCGTGTAGCCGGGGCTGATGCACGTTAAATTTGTCGGGACCCAAAGTCCTCCCGTTGGCATGGTGTGGATGTTAGGAGAAAGGGGTGCCAGCTCAGGTGTCATCCTTGTCACCTGACCGTGGTTCAAAATTACGAGGTCCATCGCCAATAGCCCTCGTTATGCTTCTAGTGCGATGTAAATAACTAAACTAAAATCGTTTACCTTTTCTTAACCCCTTCAGGGGCTTCCATCTTTTGTAGGTTTGGGCGACATGACCCCGAGAACACCCTAGTGATCTTTTACAAATGGTTAAACCGCCTTTGGTGAACTTGGGGGCGCTGGAGATCCTTCATTTTCGACCACCTTGCCAATCGATTGTTATCTATTTCCCCCTTTTTTCCAAACGTCTGACCACATTTTCACCTTGTTTGGGTCAGCATAGCCACATCTGGCTTTTGCACCATTAAAAAGCACATAATCTTCCATTAACTAACATTTGGTTTATTTTCTGTTTTCATATTTCAATTTCCATCTTCTTTCCAATCAAATGAATTATGATTATACAAATTAAATGCGTTCACTATGTAACTAAGACAATCTGAATAAATTCATATATAAGCGACAGAAAAAATAAGTATCGGAGTTGGTAGTAAAATTAATAATGAGTTCTCAGTAGCTGTGTGTGGTTTGGTTTTATTAACCTGGCACTAGAAGCAACACGAGGACTACACAGCAGTTATGTGTGTGTGACGTTTAGTAAAAATTGCGTATGATTATATGTAGCAGATCGACTTTGGTTAGGTATAATCTGTGGAGTAATCTTATATCGGAAGAAGTTTAATTTATTGCTTGAATCTACGACTCTTTTTTTTTTTTTAATTATTAAACTCACTTGAACACGAGTAAGTTGCTTATGCAGAACTTAATTATTCATTCACAGGAGCTTTTAGGATTAGTATATTTGAGAGAGGGAAAACATTTACTGCTTTTTCTTAACCGAGCCTTAACTAAAAGATACTGGATTTATATGTAATGGCTCTTTACTGATAATTGTGTAAATTTCTATTACTTTTATTTTCATTAAGTGAAAAGTCAATTTAGAAATAATGGCTTCAGAAACGAATGAAAGGAAGCCGTCACTGCGTTTGTAAAAAGGGCAATTTTGTGTGTATAAATCATGCGTGGTAAGATTCAATTGACAACTATTTATATTACAATTCTTCTAAATTTCATTCATGTATGTTCATTCGTTTTCGAATTAGATACATGAGTCTGGTTATATATATATATATATCTTAAATATTAGAGAACAGTGGGTATGTAATCAAAATCCGAATAAGATGATTGTTTGGCAGACAGAATATTCCAAGCGATTTACTAGTGGACATGGTCGAGGCTTCGCGGCCGGCAGTTTTCGTGGAGTTGTAGGTTTGAGCCAGTCATACTCGTTATATATATCGTGGCTCAAAGTCTTCACGTTGAGAGTCGAAAATAGAAAAGTATCATTAAGGTATCCTGGAGAAGCATCACCTGCTTTTACCAAAGACAGTACACCCATGGGAAAGAAAAAGATAACTAGGGGACCTAAGGTCATGATGCCCACGCTTCCCCTCTGACCTTGAGGTCCCCTGATATAACCCCCATGGGCTGGGTGCCTAGCTTACCTCTAGACCAGAGGTTCCCCAACTTTTTTTTTCTCGTGGACCACTTTCAAAGTTTTACTATTTTCGGTAGACCGCCTGCTGCTACATTTCTACTGTATTTCCAAAACTCCTAAAAAATATCACCCTAAATTGGGGATGTTAAGAAGAAGAAAAAAAGTAGCACATTTTCTTGTGTCCTATTTATTAAAATAATATTTGTGGTTATATGTGCGTAAATAAATATTTCTAAAAAAAAGTACCTAGATACCTAAAGTTTAATCTTCCCTGGCTTTTTGTTCTTTTATAGAAGTTTTGAATAATTTCTAGTATTTAATTTTTACTACATAACTACCTACTACACTCAAATAGTAAAACAAATATAATATGATTGATAAATTACAATATACAATAAAAATATGTATAACAAATAGGCAGATACTTACTTTTTCCGGCACTGCAAACACTGACATCGATTCACTCACAGTCATACTTTTATGTTCAAAATCCCGGAAACAAATGAGTAACGTTTTGTTCTTGGCAATCGTATTTATACTAATGAAGATTGCAAGCAAGTCGCATTTCATCCCTTTGCAGGTCTAAACAAGCATCCCGGACGAGTGGGCGGCACTTTGCAAGTCTCGACAGGTGGTGTACACTTGTACTATTATCTATTGTTCTATTCAATTCTGTGTTTGAACTGAGTCTCGAATATTTTTGAGTACCTACCTAGTGAATGATGCTACCTGCCTACGTTGATAGGTAAATCCAAGCCAAAATTTTTGTTCTTTATTATGAAAACCAGAAAATTTTTCGTGGACCCCCCACTTACAACTTGTGAACCCCTGTTTTCTTTTCACGTCTACGTGGACCCCCATGTGGTCTCCTATGGACCCCTGGGGGTCCACCTGGACCACTTTGGCAACCTATACTCTAGACACTGGGTATCCATTTAAATTGCTTCTTACGACATGTGTGAGCAACAGTGGAACTATTCTTTCAAATCCGGTCACCACGCGCGTGAACTTGAAAATCAAAGCTGCAGAGTTAGTGTGACTAATTGGTTCAAAGATCTGTTGTGAAACAGAACATTATTGGTTTTGTAATATTTTTCTGCGTAAGTTAAATGTCTTACCATGCAATACAATTTGTCTGTCTCAGGAAATCCTTCATACTGAAACCATATGCTTCTCAGGCACGAGATAATTTTTAGTGGTTGGTGCTACTGCCCAGCATTAAAGTTCGAATTGAGCCTATGACATCGAGGATTGAGGCTCCTTGAATTTCTTGACATCTTCATCTGACTCAAGACTGGTTTTGTAGTTGTTAACATTGAAAAGTTTTTTTTTTTAATTTCTTGGCTGCACCTATTAGTTCTAGTGGTCTTTAAACACTGTTCAGTTGATGTAAAATTGTCGTTCCTATTGGAAATAGGCCAGTGGAGATTACAAACACTGCACGACAGTGTTGATACACAATTTGGCAGAATTCCCAAGGGAACCGAGCTCACCCAAAGGGTTTAGAGTTGCAAAACGGTCCCCAGCTGACAATCACACCCACACGTAATCTATTGGCGAAAAGAATTTTCTTTTCTTTTTTTACAAAATGAAGGGTAAGATATAAAAAAGTACAAAGAGAATGTAAGGTATTACACAATTTCGAAATTTAAAAAGAAACGTTTACAATTTTTTTACAGTATAAAACCTTATCGTTTTCATACTTTCCATTTTGGGGCTATTGGCGACGGAACTGGAAATTTCGAGTCTCGGTCAAGTGGCGAGGACGACTTGACCAGTTTAAGCGAAAAAGAGGAGCAACGCAGTGTTACAACTGCAATTTTTTCCATCACTCCTCTGCTAATTGCTCCATGATAACCCGATGCTTGAAATGTGGTGAAAACCACAACACTGGGACCTGCCCCGTCAAACAACGTCAAGAAAATCCGAAATGTATAAACTGCGGAAATTTTGGCCATGTTGCCTCCTACGAAGGATGTTCCTCTTATCCAAAACCTCCTAAAGGTAAAGCTACTCGTCATACTAATAGTCCAAACATTGTAAATAATAATGCAATAATAAAACCTGGGAAATCATTTGCGCAAGCAGTTACGCAAAATACCGACCAACAGAGGGCGCTACTCGACCAGGAAACAGCTGAAGCGACCCAAAGTGAACCAAGACCTGTTAACCAAAATAATCAGCATAGTAAACAAAAACGTAATGACAATCAAAATAAAAGCAATAGCTCATTCACCATTTTTGACGCAGTAAAGGAGCTGCAAGGCTTCTTTGCTATGTTTCCCATTCTACTTAGCATCTGCGAATCCATGAGTAAAGTCGCAGATAAAAATGATAAACTAAACATATTTTTTCAGGGTATTGTTACCCAAGTTTAATTATCTTCTTTTATGTCTATACAAAATTATCTTCGTCTTACAATAGTCACATGGAACGCAGAAAGTGTCAGATCCCGTATGGTCGAGTTACGGGATTTTATAGACAAGCATAACCCTGATATCCTATGCTTACAAGAAACCCACCTGGGACCGTCACACACACTTAATTTGGCCAATTATTACATCACATACAGAAATGATAGACACACCAGACGCAGGCAATCATCTTAGAGGAGGAAGTGCGACTCTCATCAAAAAAATCTATCGCACCATAATATCCCAACACCACCGCTAATTGCAGCGGAGGCTACAATGATAGTACTTACTGCACTGAACGGCGAAGACATCTACTGCACCTCTATCTATGTTCTCCCAATTAACAGAAGAACCCTACTCCCCCCAGACTTAGAGGAAATCCTCTATGATCTGCGAGGACTTCAATGCTAAACACAAGGTTTGGGGTAACAGATACTCCGATCAACGAGGAAATATCCTAAAAAGATTTGCAGACCAATACAACTTAAAAATCCATGCACCACCCACTCCTACCCGTTTCGGCCTTAACGCCCAATCAACGACAGACTTACTTCTAACGAGTTACTGCTATTGGCCACTCACCCTCCCCGAGCTCAGCTCAGACCACAACCCAGTTAAAATCACGATTGACTGTCATACCACTCATATCCATCACCAAAGCAACAAAAGAAGAACCGACTGGTGCCTTTTCTATAATACTCTACGTAATAACGCAAGAATGCTTCCAAAACCAACCACTATCGATGAACTTGAATCACAGGTCTCCGAATACACAACAGAGATTACAAATGCATACAACACCTCATCCAAAACACTACCACCACAACAACAAACCTTTATCAGCAAAGAAATCAAAGAACAACTTCGATATAGAAATAAGAGCTTGGAGAACTTGGCAATTCACAAGATGTCCAGCTGATAAAAGTCATCTAAATAAAGTTAACAAAATTATACGAAACAAAATATACAAGTTTAAAAAAGAACAAATTAAGTCAACTCTCTCAGCACTAAACTCCGAAAGTGGCTCCATCTGGGGAGCTTCAAAAGAGTTAAGGCAAAAAAGCTCAAAGATATCGGCCCTGCAGGTATCGCTTTAAGTGACACAGACAAATCTGAACTACTAGCAAACACTCTTCAAAATCAGTTTCAACTGAATAATATACAAACGCCAAATCACGATAGCACAATTACACATATCGTTCACAACTACCTAGTCAACGAAAATAATTACATAAATATTCCACCTCCACTACCATCTGAAATTATAACCTATGTAAATAAACTTAATATCAATAAATCCCCAGGAAATGACCGCATCACCAACAAAATGATTAAAAATTTACCTTTTAATATTCATCTTTACCTTAGCAAACATCATGCCATGCTAGACCTCGGTCACTTTCCTCATCTATGGAAGACTGCTACAGTAATACCGATCCTGAAGCCAAGGGAAAATACATCTAATCCAGAAAACTACAGACCAATCTCTCTCCTTCCTGTTCTTGGGAGGATTGCTGAAAAAATTATACTAAACAGAATCAATGATCATATGGCAAATAAAAATAGCATCATCCCTGAACAACATGGTTTCAGGCCAGGACTCTCGACGTCTCACCAACTCTACAGAGTAGTTGAATACATCAAAGCTGCACAAATGAACCGAGAAAAAGCTGGGGCGGTCTTTCTAGACATCCAAAAAGCGTTCGACCGGGTCTGGCATGAAGGACTCATTTACAAACTCATCAGAAATGATTTTCACCCTCACCTCATCGCTCTTATCAATTCATACCTGAGAAATAGATTCTTCATAGTTAAAGTAAATAATATTACTCAACGCCAAAGCCAATCAGCACGGACGTCCCTCAGGGCTCAATTTTAGGGCCAGCCCTTTTCCAAAATTATGTGAACGATATACCACGATCAGACAACACAATTCTCTGCATGTTCGCAAACGACACTGCGATACTTGCCAAACATCAAAACACTAAAATAGTAGGCCACCACCTAAACAGACATCTTGCTCACTTGGAGGACTGGTTTTCTAAATGGAAAATAGCCCTGAATGTTTCAAAAACGGAAGCCGTCCTCTTTGTGAGAAATCATCGTACTCCCACAATCAACATTTATTTACACTACAACAAAATTCAATGGTCCCAATCCGCCAAATATCTAGGTATAATACTTGATAAAGCTCTCACTTTTAATCAACACTTCACACAAATTCAAAACTAGTTTCGGAAAGCCGCGAATAAAGTTATTCCCTTAATTCGCCGAAACTCTGCATTAGACTTTAATTATAAGGTCCTTGTCTATAAACAGCTTCTGCGCCCAATCATAACTACGTTTGTCCCGTCTGGAGGCATACAGCTCAAATTCATTACTATAAATTGGAAATTCTACAAAATAATATAATTCGGATGATCTGCAACGCCAGGTGGTTTATGCGAAAGGAAGACCTAAGGGACTCCATAGACCTATCCACTATTAAAAACCATATCAGAGAAATCTGCGATAAATTCTTTATTACTATTCAAAATTGTTCTAACCTTTCTATTTTGGAAACCCATGGATACAGAAATTTAAGATACAGGTACCACCGCTCAAGAATCGGAAGAATTTCAATACCTGCAATATAACCAACTTCTTATATTTATACCATCTTACTAACCATTGATGTCGACCAATCACATCACTGCTACTGGGTCAATCGTAGAAACCCAAAACTTATCACGCCTACTCAAGATCAGCTAGTGCTGCTGCCTAGACAAGCGCTTCAACCCTGTACCTCCCCACCCCTATCATACCTTCTCAATAGTGATATTCACGTAAATTATTAGATTTTCATGCTTTTAATTTAAATTCTAACTTATTACTTAATAGCTTACTTATCATAATATCAAATTGCACTGGACACTTGAAGTTATCAAGCAATAGTACCACATCAGAGTTTACAGCCCAACAGGGCTAGGTACTCTAGATAAATCCATTACGGACGACTTGTGTGGCGACTGCTGATCACCACCAGCCTACCACGAATCCACCACTATGAAGAACGAGACGGCCATTCTGGCAAAGCAAGCCGAATGAAACTACTTGAAGATAAAGTGAACTAGTCCTTTTGCTATCGCTATTTAATTAACGTAGCTCTGGAAAACATTCAGGGAGAGATGAATCAATGTTCAGGCTACTTGATTCTTTCCTCCATATCTGGTTTTCTTCTTGTGTTAGCTGGTCTGGTTGACAGCTTGTACATTTCTTTGATTTTAAGGATTTATAAAATATTTTTAATAAAAATATAGTTATTATTGATTATGTGTGTTTAGTCTTGTGTGAAGTGTGTTTACCTTCTATTAAAACTTCTAATCTTATTACTGTGTCATCCTTACGCATAGACTTCCTTTAATTATACTTTTTGTTCACTTAGTTTATAATCATTCGATTACAGTTCATAGTTGTCCTAAGACAAAAGCACATCAGGTTGTATAACAACAACAATTTATTTACACTCCTTACTACCGCTCGTTTACAACAGCTCCTCTCTGAGATTCGGCCAGGTCCCGTCTGAGGGGATCGTGTGACATCAAACACTCTTCCCTTTACAAATGAAACTCCCTCTAGAGGAGGGCTTTAAGTAGGGAAGTTAACAGTTCGGCCAAATATACAATTGTCCCAATTGTGCAGTTACAATTAACACAAAATCATTAATAACTGATACACTTTAAAACCATTAATTATCATACACAAAAATATCAATGTTTAAATTCCTCAAATACTTAAAATAGCAAATATCAATAATTATACAGAAACATCAATACTTAAATTCTTCAAGTACTTAAAATATCAATTACCATATACAGATAAAATATCAATAATCATGCACAAATCATTTTACATAATCACCCTTATATCTACATTTCATTACAAATTATCTTTCATTCCACTACACACATATAAAGAAAATCTTTCTCCTCTTAAGTAATAATTCTAATTTAAGGCTTCAAAACAAAAATCTTAGTTATCATACAGTTCAAATATTATTTCTCTTTCATAACAAAATACTAAAATTACCAAAACACTTTAAAATACTACTTCTCAACATCTTTTTAGAGTGCTACATACACATTACCTCTCCTTTTTTTTTTTTAAAAAAAAAAAATTACATAAACACATTTATATATTCATATCAAGATATCAACACAAAATTCGTATTTCAAAAATATCTAACTCGTACACATTTTTTTTTTATCAAATCTAATTTCAAACATCAATTGCCACATAAAAATTTAAAAAAGTATTCATATCTGACAAATTACTATTTTCATACTTCAAAACATCGAATATCTGTATCATCATAAAGATTAATCACAGCTGTAAAGATGACTTTTTCTTCCTTTTTATTTTTATATACTTAAAATATTAATTCTCATTTCGATATTCTCATTTTCATAGAATATGCTTAACTCTTATAGACTCAAAAGGGTTCATACATGTAACAACAAAATTCTTTAACATAACACAATCATCAAAACACAAATCTAAGAATTCTTACAAAAAAAGATCATTCCCAAATCGTTACAAAATCACATTCTTAAGTCCTTACAAAAGCACATTCCTAAATCAATCCTTACAAAACAAATCCTTACAAAATTATGTTCCTAAATATTTAGAAAATTATAATCCTAATCATTACAAAATATAATGAAACATTCCTACATCATTACAAAATATAATGAAACATTCCTACATCATTACAAAATAAAAATTCGTCGAGCATATTACCTTGAAATATTAATTATTCTTGTCATCATAAAAGATCACATAAACATAAAAACATTTGTTGGCACACTTAAGATTCGAACCGTTTAATCCATAAAACACTCATTAAAAGCTAGCACATTCATTAACTTTAAATTCTTACACAAAATAGATCATTTTCTGTTTAAAAATAATGAAATCAAAATAAAACATCGTTGATATATTTAAAATTACTTATCCTGGTCAAAAACTAAGTTAATAAAATACCTCTTAAAAATAACATTCAATCAATAGTTTTTTTTTGAAGATAATCAAATTAAAATTTCTTTAAATACTCAGTCCTTAAAATATTCTAATGTTCCATGAGAAAATAATTCTTCCTTAATTCTTAATGCAAAATAATTGTTTTCCTTTTTGTTTTAAAAAAAGTTCTTTGCAAAATAATTGTTTATAGTCCCCTTTTTTGTCACTGCAAAAGTCTCTCTAAAAAGAAATAAAAAACAAATTCTCTCACCCATTTGTAATTCTGCCGTTTCGGATCCAAAGGGAGGGGGAAACACATTCCCGAAGTGCACTGATTCACCAGACTGGACGTATAAGCTGCTTGGGGGGGGGAAGCTGCTGACCCCTTTCACACGTGCTAATTCCTCCTTGAAGTTTTGTCTCTTCTTTGTCAGTAAAACCTTTCCCACACTCTGAGTGTCCATTGCTCCGTCAATGAACTTGCGGTCTTCTTTTTGACCTTCTGTTAGACACTCCTTGGGTCGAATGAAGTTTGTCAAGAAACAAAAACAAATAATATTAAATTAAGTTTCTCCTTTTTTTCAGATTAGGTATGTCAATGATTACTCATTAAGAATATCAAAATTTGACATACCTTTTCTGTCGTTCCGGAGAGCTGGTGTTTAATTTCTGTAGCTGCGAACAAAATAAACTCATCATCTATTCAAAATGAAGACTCTCAACTTCCTTGTAAATAAAATTATATATTCACATTAATTACTACAGTTACACATCACTACAAGACACAACACAGGTTACATAATAGAGCAAAAAGCGTTCTCTCTCATTCTTAGTTCGAAGTTCAAGTAAGTGTTCTGTTTTGATGCTGTTCACTCCAAACAACAGCGTCCTCTGGCGGGAGTCACGTGGTTTCAGCTGGGAAAGTATTCAGTTCGGAACGCTCCCCCCTTTGAGTTTCGGGACACATAGAACCGAAACTCAACACCTTATGAACTGAATCTGGATGGTGGTCGAACTATCCGTCCAGCTCTGGCAGCAGCAAGGGCAGAGTCAGGATCGTCCAGTCCTTCTGGATTATTCTCAGGAGTATCCAGTCCTTCTGGATGATTCTTAGGTGTATCTGGAACCTTGTCCTTGTTGGGGACGTTTTCTCCATACAGTTCCAATGGGCACAGTTTTCGTCTTTCTTTAACTCGGTTGGTCACAAAAGTCATCCAAAGGATTTCTTTCTTGATCCAATACAGAGCCTCCATAGAGTCACTCCAGAAAATTGACTCATCTTTCCATTTATGGAATATTTTAATGACATCTTCAGGTAATTTTGAATCTCAAGAGATTCCCAATTTCCAACATCCCTGAAGAAGCAATTTAGGGATTAATGTTATGGGACACGTGAACCCTATGGGATCGAATAGCTGGTGTGCCACAGACAGAATTTTCCTTTTGGTAATTGATTCATCCACGTTTTCTGTTTTAATCATCTCACAAGACAAAGTGTCGTCTTTCAGATTCCATGTAAGACTTAAAACCGGTACTTCTTTTTCGCAATCTGAGTTTTCTAGTACAAATTCGTTTAACTCAGAAAGATAATTATTTGTCCATCCACGTAATTCAAATTCAGCTGTCTTCAGAATTTTTTGAGATTCTAATCTAAAATGTTCTAATTCCGAAACAGAATCTACGCTTGAAACACAATTATCGACATACATCGAGTCTTTGAGTTTCATGGCAAGAGCTCTTAAAGGCTCTTCTACCTGATCTAATATATGATTCAAAACAGCTGCAAGTAGGAAGGGGCTGCATGATATTCCGAATACAACCCTACAATGCCTATACGTGATTGTCTTTTGCGGATCTCCATCCTTCCACCACATAAAACGCAAAACATCTCTATCAGACTCGTTCAGCATTATTTGTAAAAATGCCTGCTTTATGTCCGAAATAATTCCGATTTTTTCACAATCTAAATCTATTTAGAATAGCTGGGATCATTTCTATAAGATTCGAACCCTTTTCAATGCATTCATTAATTGATATAGAGTTTCTAGTTTTAGCGGATCCGTCAAATACGGGACGTACCTTAGTTGTTGAGGTGTCTTTAAATACTGCTCTGTGTGGCAGATAATGTACACGTATACCTTTAGAAATGTCATTGTTCTGATTAATTTGTTCAATGATACCTTCTCTTTCCCACTGATTAAAAACTTCTTGATATTCATTTATCCGATTTGTTGATTTCAGGGATCGAACTGTATTTCTTAGCCTTTTTTGGGCCATCTCTTTATTATCATGTAAAGGAGGATGTCCATCTAACCAGGGTAGATTCACTTTATATCTGCCAGTATTGTCTCTGCTAACGGTTTCTCTGAAATGTTTCAAAGCAAGTTGTTGGGTCTCGGTTTTAGAGCATGTTTCGCTACTATCGTGAATACCCAAAGTGTCTAACTTCCAGAGATCAGTAATTTTAGCATCATTTATGTGTAATGACAATACTAACAGTGCGCTATTTGTGGATGGGCCCTTTATATTAGATTTACCCATTACAGTCCACCCTAGGAGTGTGTGTACGGCAACCAAACCTCCTGAAAGATGTTTTACATTCCCCGTTAACAATTTCCCTGCGTAATCGGCTCCAATCAGCAAATTAATCTCGCCTGAGTTTTTCTCATAAAGACAGGATTTCTCATTTATCATTGCATCACTCATTAAAATACCTAGATCTTTTAATTGTTTCAAACAATTATCATCATTCATTATAGGTAAGGAAGCACAAATTTTCTTTTCATCTTAAACTTCTAACTCACAGTTATAGCTTCCGTCGACATTTGAAAGTATTATATCTTTGATGCTTTTCGGTGTGTTCAATTCCTCCGAATAAACCATGATTTACAGTTTCCTCACCTAACCCCTTTAAGTTCATCTTTCCCGCAATAAATTTTGTAATATAAAATCTCTGGCTACCCATATCAATTATAACCCTAATCAAATGTTTCAAATTATTTTCTTTAATATAAACTATTAAAGTCTGAAGATAAACTTCCCTAGAACAACTATTATTCGAAAGCGTTTTCAATAACTTCCTTTAATTCGGGATTCTCTTTTTTAAAATGTTTATTTTCTTCGTAACACATAATATCAGCATGTCTTTTCCCGCAAATCGTACATTTTACTTTTGTTTTGCAAAAAGAACTTATGTGTCCCGGTTTGATACAGCGAAAACAAAAACCTTTTTTAAGCAACATCGATTTGCGCTGTTCGAGCAGTAAACTTTTCCCCAATTCGCAACTAATACTAGTGTGAGATGAGTCTTCACAGAACAGACAGATTTCGCGGCGGAATTATATACAAACAACTGACAAGCAGTTCCCTCGTTCCCTCTTAATGTTCGTTCCCTCTCGAAAATGGATTTGGCTTTTTGCCAACTCACGGTATTAACACTTCGAGAGATATGAGAGTGCGTATTTTGAATCTCTTTTTTTTAAATATAACTCCGTCTTTTCTTTCGCGATTATCTGCTTGTTTAAAAATTCAATTAAATCATTTACGGAATATTCTTCTCCGAATTCTTTATGAAATTCAAATACTATATCATTTGGCAAAGCTTTTAGAATTATTGGGGATAATAAAGTACTAAAAGTATCTGAAGGGATGCCTAATGATTCTAAGCTTCTAATATGAATCTGAATTTTATCAAATAGTTGCCGCAAACTTTTTACGTCATTTGAATGCTTAAGTGGGGAGATTTCTAATAACTGACTCATATGGGTGTTTATTAAAGTTTCTTTTCTACCGAATCTCTGTTCTAACAAATAAATAGCTTTAGCATAATTTTCGTGAGAAATAGAGAAACCGCCGATAGTTTCCAAAGCTGTTCCAGTTAAATGGGCTTTTAAATAATTAAATTTACTAACGTCGTCTAAAGATGTATTATTATGTATCGACGTTTCATAAGAGTTCCAAAATGTAAGCCATTCACTTATATTACCAGAAAATTTTGGGATCATTATTTTCGGTAGTTTGACGTTGATTATTTGATGTTTAACATCCTTTTCGTGTGATGAATAATTGGGGGAATTGGGAGGGTCGTGAATATCTTTATTTTGATTCAAACTTCGCAAATATTTATTAGCTTTCAATCTCCACGTTACAATTTTTTCACGATATTCTTCAGCTGATTCTAATTCTTTATCCAGATCCTCAGGTTTCAATAACCTTTCTATATCAGAATCAAGTAATTTGAGAGAATCGATTTTATCATTTAATTGTTCTATATAAAGTTCAATTTCGCTCTCTTCAGCAGTTACTTCGGTTTTTTGAATTTCTAATTCAATTTTAGAAATAAGTTTAGTAACTGACGTTCTTATTGTTCTGCGTTTCTTTTTGCATAACTGAATTAGTTCAGAGTTTTCGGTGGCCATTTTATTGCAACTATCAAATTTATCAAATATGATAATCAAAATATATTCAAATATATCACTTCAATCTCTTATATTTGTATATTCAAATTTTAAAACACAAGCTCTAATCCCGGCAGGGATGCCATGTCAAGAAACAAAAACAAATAATATTAAATTAAGTTTCTCGTTTTTTCAGAATTAGGTATGTCAATGATTACTCATTAAGAATATCAAAATTTGACATACCTTTTCTGTCGTTCCGGAGAGCTGGTGTTTAATTTCTGTAGCTGCGAACAAAATAAACTCATCATCTATTCAAAATGAAGACTCTCAACTTCCTTGTAAATAAAATTATATATTCACATTAATTACTACAGGTACACATCACTACAAGTCACAACACAGGTTACATAATAGAGCAAAAAGCATTCTCTCTCGTTCTTAGTTCAAAGTTCAAGTAAGTGTTCTGTTTTGATGCTGTTCACTCCAAACAACAGCGTCCTCTGGCGGGAGTCACGTGGTTTCAGCTGGGAAAGTATTCAGTTCGGAACAAAGTTCCTTTTCGCCTTTTGAGAGGGGGACTTTCTCCCCGAGAGCTCGATAACTCTTTTCTTTATTTTTTGTTGAAAGTCCTGTCTGTATGAACTTTTTCTAAATACGATATTGATCTCTAAAACATGTTTCTTGGTGACTTTCACGGGACGGGGAATTGTTACAGGTTCTTTTATTGTTTTTCTTCCTTTGTGTTGAAATCGCTCCCTTCAGTTTAAATTGTATCTTTTTTCTGCGGAGAGGAAACTGGCTAACCACTCGTTCTGTCCACCTAATTATCTGTTGTAAGACTTAAGCTTTTCCCAACTGTATCGGATTCGGTATGGGACCTGTTTTGAAGAGCTCTGCTTCCTTCTATCCATCAATGGGAATATTTTCTCCTGTATCATCCTTTAAAATTTTCTCATTGGCTTTCTGAGCTCTAGTTAATTTTTGTCCTTCTAAACGTGTGAATGCTTCTTGACATCGTTGCTGTATTCTTTTTCCGTTCTCTTTATTTCCTTTCTGTATTTTCCGTTGCACTTCTCTTTGCACTTTTTCTTTCAATCTCTTTTGTTTTCTAAAGTCGACTAATATCTTCAAATCATCCCTTTTTCTCTTGTAATCATTTACCTTTCTCAATATTCCTTTTGTTTCTTCATTTCAGGTACAGGTTTCTTTCCGCAATATTTCTAGTTCATTTAACATATTATAATTCTCATTTTTTTTTATCATTCAGTAGCATCGCTGGTTCTAATAACGCTTTTTTTCCGCTCTGTTAATGACATTTTGTTCCCTTATGGCTTGCGTTAACTTTTCATTATGTTTCTGGATTCTAGATAATTTATGTTCTTTATTCTTCAGTTCAGATTCAAACTTTTCCTGTTGAGACTGAAGTCGTCTTTCATCAACAATTTTCATTGTTTTTATTTCAATACTGGTATTTTGTAACCTTATAGCTTCGGATAATTTTTCATTCTCCTTCTGAATTTCGGTAAACTTCTCGTCCCTTTCTTTCAATTCAGATTTAAACATTTCCTGCTGAGGCTGAAATCGTTTTTCATAGTACTCTTGGATTTTTCCTTGTTTTCTTCTATTGATTTCCATTCTTAATTTTTTTTATCTTAACTGATCTAGTTCAAATTGTCTCACCTGGTCTTTTTCTAACCTTTGTTCTCCTTCAATCCTATCTTCAATTATCCTCTCGAGACATCCTCTCGTGAAAACTTCTTCATAGCACTCGCTATTAATTATGATAGCCCTTATTGTCATATTGGTAGCGTCCGAAGGGACACTTTCGTCTAATTCAAGCGCAAGCTCGACTAAATCACTTTTACTTCCTTTTGAGAGGAACGACATATTTAACACTATTACATTACACTTCAAAATTATTCAAAATAAATCCCTTCTTAGCACATTTTCTTTCACAGTTCCGGTAGGTTAGAGTCCTACAATGTACTTTTTTTGCACGGTCCACTATATAATCCAGGGAAAACTTTTTTGTGTCTTTCACAATTCCGGTAGGTTAGCGGCCTACAAAGTACATCCTTTTGTGCAGTTCACTCAAAAAAAGGTCAGTTTGCCGTGGGCTTCAATACACATCCCGCTTCTGAATTATTAAAACCTACTTTTTTTTAACTGTGTCATCCTTACACACAGATTTCCTTTAATTATACTTTTTGTTAACTTAGTTAATAATCATTAGATTACAGTTCACAGTTGTCCTAAGACAAATACATCAGGTTGTATAACAACAACAATTTATTTACACTCCTTACTACCGCTCGTTTACAACAGCTCCTCTCGGAGATTCGGCCAGGTCCCGTCTGAGGGGATCGTGTGACTTCAAACACTCTTCCCTTTACAAATGAACGCCCTCTAGAGGCGAGCTTTAAGTGGGGAAGTTAACACTTCTGACCCCTGGAGTTAGTTCTCCAGGGTCTCAAATCACATATGGTAAATTACCATACATTTGAGATGGAATTTTTCTTTTCAGACTTCCACAACACACCAACGGGATGACTTGGAGTCTTCAGATTAACCTCGCTATGCGGTAGGTCTTCATTGGCATCAGGCTGGAATCCGCATTGCCGGCCCCGAGTTCGCTACCATGACCTTCAGGTTACCGTGGCCACACATGACGATGAAGCTAAGGTTCCAGAAATTGCAAATTGCAATTAAATTGTATTACAATGAAATTACATTAAGAAATAGAAGCTATATCGTAGTGCTGAAAAGTTGGGGAGTCTTTGTAGAGACTATTTAATGATGACTGATTGAATGTTTATGAAGATCACAACTTTGAAGTATTACAAGGGCTATTGGGAAAGGATCTCGTAATTTTGAGCCTCGGTCAAGTGACGAAGGTGACACCTGGACTAGCACTTCTCTCTCCAAACATCCACACCGCATCAACGGGAATATTTGCAGCCTTTAAGATTCGACCCTCTACTCGATGAAAACAGTGATTGCTGCGAGTGTTCGTCCATGACCACTCAGCTACCTTGACCGCGATTTAACAGCGCAGAAAGGTACTTGTAAAAAATTCGATTAACATATAAAAGTTCTTTTAAATCATCAGAGGACTGAACATTTTAAGTGTATTTAACTCCATAAAGATGTGTCTAAGTTCATACTTTTGGTATAAAACATAGTTATTAGGTCCATAATGAGTGAAATTGTAACACAATTTGTAGTTTTAATACAATGTGAATTTTCTTTATACATACCTATTATCTAGCATTTTTGTTGTTCCATTTTACGGTTGAGCCACTTACGTTTATAAATGAGATTATACTGTAGTTTTTTTCTGATTATTTATCCTTATATTCAAATAATAAATTTTAAAAGAACTTTAGATACTTTTCACCAGAAAATACATGTACAATATTGCTTGCTGCCAAAAATACCAATTTTTCTTTTCATAGTATATACTAGAAAATAACTCTACGTTAACAAATTGATCATTAACTAACACAGACCCCATTAAATATAAATTAGCTACGTTAGAAAAATAAGTTATCTCTTATCATACAGAAAAAAATGAAGAGTTAAACCAACAAAAAGAATCGACATGAAAGTACCAGGGCATTCAACAAAAGTTCTTTCAAAACAATCCTTTAGTAATGTCCATCCACTGTTGAGTTTGAAGAGATGACCCTCTCTAAAGGGTACGATAACAGGATAATATTTATCTGTGGAGTAATCCCATGGAGGTTTGTTTTACGTAAACAATGATGTGGAAGAAAAGCCTTGTTTTCCGATAACTCTCGGTTTGCATCGATTTCCGCTCGCGCACAAAAATATAGATACCCAGCCATCGATTTGCAATTCTCTGTTGTTTAATGTGGGGTGTTTACGTAAGGCGGACCGATAGATTTTATTTGCACACAGAGCGATAATAGAGTGTCGGGTTGACTTTGTGAACAGGGTGTGGGTGGATTAATGGAAGGAAATCTCGATCTGAATCACTGTAGTTAACGCAGATTTGATGGTGAATATACTTTAATTTAAGTACAACTCTTACATTTAATGGCATAGGAATTAATAGCATCTAGTAGTGTTGATGTTACGGTGTTGAAATCCATTATTTTAATGATTGCAAATAAACGTGAAGAGATGTTGTAAAGCGTTTCGAGTTAAATCCTGTGTGATATTATACCAAGGATGTTCAAAAAGTACCTGTTTCTGATCATGGATGACATTGGTTAGATAAGTTGGTGCTGACGTTGTGTGGTGCCATCTATTAAACAGCGCTGAAACAAATTTAACACTGAATCGCTGGTTAATGTACCATTCATTTACTGCCAAATGAAAACTTGATTGTGGTTTAGAAGAGTTATCTTTTTGCTTCATTTGTCGCTTTGGATGAGATCTGAATTCATCAATATAAACTGAAAATCACGGCCCTCAGAGGCTTACCTTCATCAGGTATGAACTATTATCACTCACATAAGGCACCCTAGTGATTCGTTTTCCTTATCATGAGATTTATTGTATTTGAAGCGCCCCCCGGATATCTTAGGGATCCTTCTCTGTTTTCGACATTCCTTTTTGTCAACCAATTTGTACCTTTTTTCAATTTTTTCAAATGTCTAGATCCTAATAACACTTTGTTTGGCACAGCATAGCCTTATCTGGCTGATTCGCCGTTAAACTTCTCCATCACTCATAGTCTCCCACCGAAAGTCAAGCAACGATCAAAACTATTGGTTGTTACCGGTGAGGCTGCTCTAAAAAAGGCGATCTCATCGGTCAGTAACGTTTTGACAGCGATTTTTTGGGATGGGAAGGACGTCATTCTCTGGGACTTTTTATGAAAAGGAAAAACGATCGTTGGATAATCTTCTTATGCATAAGTTTAATTCTCTTCTCATATCACAGCTTTCACACAGGTATTTTTTGAACCTCTCTTATAACTGTTGAATTGCATCTGTTGTCTCTGAATTTTGGTAACTGGTAGCTAAGCAAGATCTCTGAAATTTCCGTTGGTCCAAAAACCGTGAGCATTCGATCGAAGAAGTCTAACTTAGCTTCTGTTTATGTTTTTTTTTAATCACAGTTAAAGGACAAAGACTGTTTTTGAGCAGCTGACAACTCACACTCCATATCCCTTTTACGCCAGAGTATGGATTTTGAGCTTCGACAAATTTAATGGACTTCAATCCCTCTGTACTGTATTACTTCCAAAAGTGAATATCAAAATTTTTAACATCGTTAGGTGAGCTGCGTTTTGAATTTTCTTAGTTTTCTCTCCACCTAATTTCTTTTTCTTGTAACTTTCTTAAAAACAACTGTATCCTATAGGTAATTCTAGAGTGTGTGTAATAATTTCAATTAAATTTCATTTCCTAATTTATCATAATTTAACAATCACAGCAAAGAGTTCATTTTTATTTCCTAATTCCATTCCAATTTAGTTTTTAATTTATCTAATCACAAGCTCTTGAAATCTGCTCCGTCATTCATTCCCTCGGATCCAAACCTGCAAGGATGATCTCTACTTAACTTTCTGTCTACAGCTAAAATACCCAGAAGGCCCTCCACCCAATATCACGAGATCCGATGAAATCTTGACATTTAAATTCCGTGCAAGAAAAATTCCTTTCTATTTCGCTGTAACCACGAAGGCTGAATGACGCATCTGGTGTTCTCAGTATTATTATGCAACTAT
>BMAW01095524.1:35727-72631 GCA_019974015.1 Nephila pilipes
ATTAAACATAGCAATCTAGTTTTAATGGAGGGTGTATTGGAATAGTATCAATTACTTTAAGAGTTAAGATACGGATATCGGGATAAAATTGTCTGTTCATAGGATACTATACACATACAAACAGCATGATATTTATTATCATTTTAATTGTTATAAATAGTCTATGTTAAAGAAGAAACATTTGTGAAACCATTAGCTGTTTTAGTATTGTCGCTTACTCTGTGCCAATTAGATGAATGTCGAATGGAGCTTCAGCTGTAAGATAAAATCCAGATTTCATTCTTGTCAGGAAGTGAAAAAACAAAATTGAGACCTAGATGTTTGGTTTGAGTGATTGATTGTTTGATTTTTAGCGTCGCATTTTGAAGCAACATGAGGTTTTTGGCGATGGTCCTTGTTATTTTGAACTCATTCAAGTGAATAGGACTGAACCTGAGTTCACACTTCCCTCTACAAATTTCTGCGGCCCCAAACGTGATTATTATGCATCATCCCCGCTACACGTTGGAGTTTCAGTACGGAAGGCTCGACGGAAGCAACGCCATCCGCGAGCTCACAACCATGACCACTAGGCTACCGTGACCCTTTATCAACGATAATTCGCTACGAAAAGCTAAGTAACAATCAGAGTTATTTCTCCGGATAAAATTTTGATGTTTATGGATTATTTAATCACTTGTTATATCCAGAGTCGGGCTTCTCTATAAAGGAGCCTGGGTTTAACCGTTTTGGGCTCTAAATTTTTTGTAAAGTAAAAAAAATTGAAAAAGTGAACATCTATTACTAATGCATGCTTATTTGATGCGTGATTTTGTTTTTGATAATACCTTAATTACTTCAGTAAAATAACAATTCTTTGCACTTTCTTTTTCGATGCTCAATGTAGCAAGGGCATTTAAGCGTTCTGCACGCATGCTTGATTGAAGAGTCCAGTTTAAGAGGTGATACTCCACAGTTCCCCGAATCAAATAACAAAAACTAACCATTAGCATCATCAAAAATTAGTTTGAGAAAATTCATAGATCTACTACATTATATAATAATATATAATACTTTGACGCTTACAATATGATGAACTTTATCATTCTGTCAACGATAAGAATATTGTGAAGTTTTCACGTGCAAGAGTACATTATATTAGTTCTTAATTATGTTAGGGCTTCCTCAATCGCTGGGCCCCGGTGCATAGCATCCTCCAAACCCCTGGATGGTCGACGCTGGTTATATTACACTTAATTAACCTTAACAACAGAATTTTTATTTTAAGATTTTTCCAGAATTGGATAGAGAGTAAGTCTATGTTTTATATTTCATATGAATCAGTTTATCATTTTCAAATGTTTGGGGGGAAACTGTTATGGGACTACGTCTTCGTTTTCAGAAATGTGTTGTAAAGGTGGCAAAGTTTTTTTTGAAGAAAATATAAATAAGAAAACTTTTTGAAGCTCTTTTCAATTACGTGGTCTCTCGTTTTAAAGTAAATTCGATAACATTTAAAAAAGATGTATATGAAATTATGTAGGTTTCACTAAACATGTTTAAACATTTTCCAGTTGTAACATTGTTCTAAATCTATTTCACCAGTCATTTTAACAGAAATAAAAATATCAGAACTTTTTAAAACTTTTTTGAACGAATGTGGAATAAATTCCATGAAACAAAAGAACAGGTTAGGGCTATCTTACAGTCTGCAACAGATGCTGAAATAAATTGCGGTCATTTAGCGAGGATAAAGGGAGTATAAAACATTGACCATTAAATGTCCTGTCAGTAAACAGAAGGAAAGAATTCGTTTTATAGGACTTTAAAGCTAGTGATACGTATAAGTACCGACAATAGATAAAAGGACCAACTACTTTATAAAAGAAGTAATGGATACTCGAGCTTTTCCTAAAACATGACTCTTATGATGTTTGATTAAAAGACTACCTGAGAACAATTTTTCAGTGCTGTTTACACAGAGAGCTTAGAAATGTAATTACTAGAAGTACATGAAAATAAACCATTCCGATTAAGTTAAAGTTTGAGTTTATTTCACAACATAAAATTTTATCATGTTAACGTTAAGTTAAGAACATTTTGTGTACTTTGTAATTGTTTTCAAAAAATTATTTAATGTTATTTTTTAATTATTAACCTTTCAGAATGCTCGCTATGTTGGAGATACACTCGAGTTGAATTAGGTTTAATATTTTTAGACCAGAGAGGGCTACCGGAACTTGGCTATTCGACTCACTCACTCTGATTGACTTTCAGTCACTGTCTGATATTCAAGGCGATAATGCAGGCACTGCATGTCAGCCATTTTTGATGAAAATAAAAGCAAATCTAGTTGTTGAAGAAGAAGAAAAGGCAATCTTGCCAAGGATTCTAGAATCACTATGTTCAGCTGTAAAATTCACCAGTAGCCGTGGTAGCCTGGTAGCCATAGTCGCAAGCTCGTGGCCGGTGTTGTTCTCGTCGAGTCTGGGTTCGAGGTCTGGTGCTATTAAAGATACATCGAGTAGCGAGTTTTATACATGTTAAAACAATCGAGGTTTCAAGTCCTCTCGAAGACTTAGGTGGAAGTTTTTAGAGGAAGGTACCAGCTCAGGTCGTTGTCCCCTTCTCGCCGAATGGGTATTGTGGCCGAAAACAAGGTTTGCTGACAAAAGTAGAATAAACTAGGGCATTAATAATGAATAGGTAAGAGTGGCCTTGGTGTCAGACTTGGTGATAAATGTGGTCGTAAAAAGTCACCAAGCCTCCAAATTTGGTGATAAAACTAGATTCTCCGAGACAAATCTAGAACTCTAGAATGAACTTTTGAAGGTATATATACATGTGAGCTACTGCAGGTTTTAGTTTGTATATGTGCACCGCGTGACATTATGATTATGTAAATTGAATTCTTATAATAAGTGATTGTATGAATTTTGCATTGCTATTATTGTGTTTTCACACGTGTGTGTGTTGACTGCGTCTTGTAAAGTAGAAGTATATTGTATTTTCTACAAAGTCTCATAATAAAATTTAGTTTACTCATAAAGAGCCTGCTTATTAATTGAGTGGATCTTTTCTATATATAAAAGCCAATCAGCCACGTAATAATATTTATTTTTCATAAGTAATGCGTCTTTAAAGATTTTGAAGTATGTGAAAAATATGCAATTTTTCTCTTTGAAGGTAAATACATTTTTAATTTTGTAGACTATTATGCTCATTAGCTAATTTAAGGGAAAAAACTAATAGAATTCTGTAGAAATAAGTCTTCTTTTAAAATAAGAAGTTTCCATTAATGTGACCCAACCTTTTAAAAATGTTTGTACTTTCACGAAGTAGATTGTATAAACAAAATTCATATTTCTCTGTTGGGAATCCCGCTCATCACATGCTCTTTTTTGTAACCCTTTTCGCAGGCATGCGCAGTGATGACAGTATGAAGAGCCCTTCTTCCCATGCTCCTCTGCAAAAGGGAAAATTAGTTATATAACCATGTTTTGTACGGATTAGATTAGGCGCGCAATCGCTAGTGAAACTAACGATGTCTTTGTATATAACTTGTAAATAACTGATATAACTTGCTATTTAGAAGAATAAATGTAGTGCCTTAAAGAACTGAACGGTGCAATATTTTCACAAGTAGAGATGCTCTCCGGCAACATCCACAGATCGAACCCGGGACTCTTTACAGGTAAGAGTAAATTTTCTCTTACATTTCGATTGTTTTGGTAGATTGTTTTGGAATTTTGATAGAATTCATAAATATTGAATAAATATAATTATTATCGTTCATTCAAAGAATAGTTAATGTCGCGCTAAGAACATCAGAGTATGATTTGAATTAACATTCTTAAAGGTATGTGTTTACACTTGGCAAGAAATTGATTTAATTATGAATTGGAAGTGATTTAAAAGTCTTCAAAACAAAACAAAAAATTAATTAGACATAAATTTTTTTTGTTTTATATGTAAAATTTCTTCGAAAGGAAACTTTAAAAAAAAAAAAAAAAAAAAAAAACATTTGCACGTGAAATTACCGACGTAAAAGGTAAATTATTTTGCGTAATAATCGCTAAAAATTTATTTATACGAAGCTTGATTGAAAAGAAAGGCATCCAGGGTTATATCTCGTACTTATTACGCAATTTTCAAAATTCTTGCTGCATCTGAAAGCTTCACGTATATTCTAGGTATGCTTGTTGTTTTTGTTTTTATTTCCAGGTGTTGTTAGTGTGTTGAGAACTGAAGAAGATGGCGATCCACATGGAGATGAAGTTGAAGCAGTGATGCGTCAGTGCACTTGGCCTTAAAACTTCATCTCTTCCATAAAATGAACGAGTGTTTAAAGGAATATCACTTTTGCTTCGATGACAAGATGAAACTTGTTATTGAAAGTTGTTGAAATCCTAATGTTAACAGCAGCCACCAGAATTCTTCTCCAACGGTCATGGCCTACTAGTCACGCTCTATCATAAATGCGTGGAAAGAAACGGAAGTTGTCAAAATGCAATCCTCAATACTTAGAGATCCTCAATATATGTTGCCTTAAGAATTGTGAAAATTTGGTAACAAATAAAAAAAATTAAGTTCGTAATAAAAATGAGTTCATCCAATTAACTGTAAATTCCTTGAATTCAATCACAATACCTGAACAATATTTCTCATTGAACAAATGATTTACTTTAAACAAGAATTTATTTAACATATTGACATAAAGGATTTATAAAGAATTACACTTTCAAATATTCACTGAATCAAAAATCCGACTGCCAGAAGTTCAGTCTATCGCGGATCTGTTCTTTTTCCTATTCCGTCTCCAACTCATCTTTATATTCGTCCCGGTTGCGGAGCTCAGTCGTTGAAAGGAATTTACTCGCTGTCGCCTCAGCGGCACAATGGTTAATGAGCGTTAGCTATTTCAGCGAATTCCTATCATCATGGAAGCATTACTTTTGAATCAAACTTCGGGCCTTAAGTTTCCTTTTCGTTTAGAAACTTAGACCTTTAAAATCAAACAGATATTTAACATCCACGTGTATTCAAACTCTCAAACTAATGTCGGCGAATGAAATATATTATTAGTGAAAATTCGTTGTGGATTTGTTTATAGTTTGTTTTTCATGGCTTATTTTTTCGAGCGTGAATTCTTAAGACTAAGGAATCCTGACTTATCTGTTACCAAATTCTTAATAGAAATATAGGCAATTTTAAGTCAAATGTAAGCAAAATATAAATAAAGAATATGAAGTAGTCTATAAGTTAATCGAAGTAAGATATCTATATTGATTTTGGTGTATTCCAGTTTCTGTCCTATTCTGTAATTGTAGATACACAAATACTTAACAAAGGCGAATTTCTTCCGTTCAACAATTCTTTATAGGTTTTAAAGTATTTTTCAGACGATCTAAAATGTCTCTTTTTGTTTTGCGTTGTTCTTGATTGCTGCTTATTTACGTATATATTGTTGATCTACATTTCTCTTGATATCTTCTACTGCTACATCTATAACTCTTCTTTTGATGTTCTACATAGTTCTTGTTTGTTAATTATTCTACATTTTCGATCTGGATTTGTTTTTATCTTCTAACACATCGATCAATAACTCCCGAGTCTAAAATTGAAAACAACATTTTTTTTTGCAAAATTTTTTTTTATTCATCAACATAACACCTTTTGTTAATCACCTTTTAGGGTGATACAATCGTTCCAACGCAAATCTTTTTTTTTTTTTTTTTTTCCAAAAAAAAAATTTTTTTTTTTTCTTTTTTTCGCAAGAAATCTTTTTTGTTGCGAGTAAATAGCGATAAACAGCTTTCTGAATCATCGACTCGTTGCTGTTTTTGTTCCATCGAAAGCAATCGCGTCACCCACTTGGAAAAAACCTTTTTCACTTCACTTCAAAAAACCTTTTTCCTGGTCCGATCGACTTAAAATTCTGACACGTTTCAAGCAAAGGTTAGTACTCTAGAAAGACCTGGTTACTGGTTTACTACGAGCGCCATCTCTGGGTTAGTCTCGGGAGTTATTAATCGATGTGTTATTATTACATTTACATTGTTATCAATAAGCGTATGCACCTGAACAATAATTTTTTTATTTTTTATCTTTTCTTTTGAATTTTGCAAACTATATTTCTGTAATTTTATCAGAGTTCAGCTGTTGATCTAAGCTCATACAATTTTCTTTCTACATATGTTCAGTATACTTCCATCGACCTTTCAAATTTTTAAATTGATTTTTAATGGATTTTTTTACGTGAGCCAAAATGTTTTTAAACTCTATGGTTGGTTCCTATTTTAGCACTCATTTTTGGCGATTGAAAGAAAATGGCACGAAATTGTACACATTTCCGGCACTCCTTCTCTGAGGGAAGCAGTATTTGCAACGATCTTTAATGTATTTGTATTAATGTATTTTAGAGCATTTGGTATGTTTGATGTATTAATGTATTTTAGTATTAATGCATTTTAGAGCATTTGGAAAACGTGCTGTAAACGATATTTTGTGCAATTTCTTCCTGCCGTCGAGGACGGGGTTTGAAATCTATAAGAAGCATATGTTGCAAAGGAAAACATCAATATAAATATAATTAATTATTCAAAAGTTCCAATATTGAAACATAAAAATGAACGCCAGTGAAAACTTGAAAATTTTGATAACATTTTAATGCTTATTTTTAATACATTTTAATGCTCAACGCTTTGTTTGGTTTTATTAGCGTACTTTGAGTTATTTTAAAGAACAATGCATGTAACATGGCGAATATTTTAGCAAAATAAAGAAGTTACAGTGATTTGATGTGTAATTAAACACATTAAAAATAGATAAATGATAAAGAGTGATAGTTAAACGTAAACAGTGATAGTTTCTAAGTTGTTATCAATTATTGATAACGTCTTGAATGACATATATAATCAAGCTCTATCCAGAGAATTTTTTTAGTTTTATAATAAGGTAAAATTCTTCACACAAAATGTTTAATTTTCAGCTTCCATCGATTATTATCAACTGCGCAGTTGATAGTTTTAATTACAGCGCTATTATTCAATTACCTGTAATGACCTCAATTTTGGATGAATTAAACAAACTAAAAATTAAAAGACGGGTTATCGCTTGCATAGAGGGAGAATAAGAACTAACGTTAAAAATTATCGAATGCGTTGTGTTCCGACGGGGAGAAAATTAAAGCAAACAAGCGCCTCGCCTTATTCGAAACGAAACCTTTTAGCACACTACGTTCTTAATTACAAGTTCTGTAATCTCTCAGCAAATCTTTTACGAATTTTGGATCGTTTCTTAAAAATTTTCTTTAAAAGTTAATTCTTCGAAACTAATCTTCTCTCTCTCTCTCTTTTGTATTAAATAAATATTCTTCTAGTGGGAGGGGGAAGACCTGGGGAAATTTTCCGGAGGTAATTAATAATCAAAAATAATAACTATTATTAAGATTCGGCAATTACCAGCCAATTTATTAAGCGGCTTTCCGTAGTTTCTTGAAGCGTGAAAATGCGCTCAAGATGTAAACCTTGATTAAACTTCTGAGACGTATTAAAGACGCTTCTACCTCCAGAACGTTCTGGGGAACAATGACTCGAGCTGGAAGGGGAAGATCTGGGCAAACAAAGAAAAACTGCCGCCGTTCTGAAAAAGACGTGATGCCGCTGCAGAATGGATACAGCGATGACAGATTATTTCTAAATTGAGATTTCTTGTCGTGTATATTATGGAGTAGTGGGTTGTAATGCAATTAACTTGTGCGCGTGCACGGATAAATTGTACTTAACAAGCTAAAGCCCTGAAGATAGTGGAAATTGCTTGCACAACATGTGGAACGAAATAGGTTATTAAAAAAAAGCTGAGCTCGGGAAATTAGAAGATATGAACAAAATTTACATCTGCTCTTAGATAGAACTGAAACACGTTTTCTTATTTTTGCTTAGCTTTGTCTTTGTCATGACTATGTTATAATATTGGCTACTGCGAATGTGTTACGCTGTCAAATACTGACATATATAAGTTAATATCTTAGGAGGAGTAAAATCTATCTTAACGTTTTATTTAATTACTAATCTATGTAAATTTCAGTTTTTTTACACCACTTACTAAGCTTTGAAGTTATAAATAATCAAAATAAATGGTATCGAGCCAAATATTTTGTTTGTTATTTAAAAAGTAATGAAAGGATTAAAAAGCAAGTAAAAAAGCCACTTCGAAAGTATTATTTAATAAGAATGTAACTGTCGGAAAACGTTACAAAACAGAACTTGCAGTAAATATGCAATTAAATAAATATCCATCTGAATGGTACCCATTTTTTCAGTCCTCTCTCCCTTTTAATATTTATGAACATTTAGTTATTGCAAAAAATGTTCCCACTTAACCATTTTATCTATTTACTCTCCGTCCTATTACAGTTAGAAAACTTACGATGAAAGATGACAAATTAATTCTCTCTGAAACGTTTCCTGTGTTTAATTTTTTCACGTTCGCATCCCTCTTTAAAATTAATTTATCTTCAAATATAAGTTATAAGATTATTTTCTTAATGATAAATACTCGGTCAGTTTAGGCGAAATAGTGAAAATTACGTAATCTATTTTAGAGATTTGATTATCGTACAGGAAGTTGAAATATTCAAATGAAATTAGTTCCTTTTTTTTAAAATTAAATAGAAAATTAAAATACATTCAAATTTCATGTAACCAAAGTTAGCTTGAAGGATGGAGATAAAAAAATTTGGTTTTAACGCCTTAAATATTTTTAAAGATATTAAGGATATGTAGCTAAGCGTACCATTTAAAAAGAGTAATTATAAATTAATCTCTCTAATTACTGTAATGAAGCCTGCCATAAATCATCATTTCATACCAAAAATGAATTGCCTTAGACAACACAGTAAATTTTACATACCTACCATATTGACAGTTATATTATTTTCATGCCAGATGTTCCAAGTTATTACAGGTGTTACTGAACTCAGTTGGCAACGAAAATAAAGCATTTAGTAATAGAGAAACATCAGCGTTTTGGCGTTTGAAATTTCGATTGTTAAATTGTTTTTTCGCCGTTACAATACTGTGATTCCTCTATTTGTAGTATAATTCGCATTTCAATTTTGAGAATCAATCGAAATATCATCATCAGCTCTCGTCACACTGAAATGGTGTATGAGGCCATAACGGTTGCGCGTCATTCAATCCGATCTAAAGCTGCTTCTCGGGTACTTCCCCATTTCGGCCATCCAGATGAATTCCTCTTTTCTATGGCCATATGGTGCCATGTGTAGCTCTAGGTCTTCCACTTTTTCTCTTCCCTTCTATTGCCCATATTGGCGCAATTGTTGTGCTTTCATTTGATGGCGTTCTATGTACACATTCTGTCCATCGTTATTTTCCTAATTTGGATAGAAATAGGTCTGCAAGATGTTTTTTATGCAGTTAAAAATTTAAAAGTTTATCTAAAAGTTAACATTAAAAAAAGTTTATCTAAAAGTTAACATTAAAAAAAGTTTATCTAAAAGTTAATATTAAAAAAAGTTTATCTAAAAGTTAACATTAAAAAAGTTTATCTAAAAGTTATTATTTAAAAAAAGTTTATTTAAAAGTTAATATTTAAAAGTTAATATTTTTAGGATCTTCTGAGGCACGTAGTTTGAAACAATCGAAATATACTCAGCAATTTTTGCCTATTATATGTTTAATTGTCAAAAAAATATGAACATAAACATGTGAACAGACATTTTTATAGAAATGATTTAACACCAGCATTAATGAGGCGGGTCTGCTGTAATCCAAGACGCGAGTTTTTGCTCGTTTCACAGCTGTATTTCAAAATTGAGCTTTCTAATTTTTTAACTTTTTATAAATATCCAGTCTAATGTCTTAAAATGAATTTAGTTGAATTCCAAGGTATACTTTTTTTATTTCTATGTCTGTATACCTACCATGGGAATCAAAGCTGACCCGAACAAGATAACTGCCTTTTCTTTTATTTCAACCAGGATTTCAACTCTACATTTTTCAGTCACAAAAGAATTGAGTAAGTAGATGCATTGCACCTGCTTTTTGCAAAAAGGGTGAGCATGAGAAGGTGTGTCCACACATCTGGCATGTACCTGTTAGGCAGATTTGTGAGCTTTGGAAGCTATGGTATCTATGTATTGGAATGTTGTAGAATGTTCTTATCTCTGTTATAGGCTAGAAACTAAATAAAAAGAAGGTTTTCCATGTTGTAAACTGAACAGAAGGAAAACGAATTAGTGGCATTCCAGTGTTGCCCACATTTAGTGATGGCACCCAGCAGAGGAGATCTTTTAAAAGAAGGAGTTTTGAAATTGCTTAATGTACATTCAGAAAAAGATAATTGCGACAAAAATACATCTGATGATGACAATGAAAACTTTGTTATAAACGACGAAAGAAATATTGTGAAAAGTGTTCATATAATTCATCGTCTGTATCCAGTTCAAGTGACAGTGACCTGAATAAAATTATTCTAAGTAAATGCAATTCAGGAATTCATAAAACCACAAAGCATAGTAAAAGTGTTAAGAAAAAAAAATAATAAACAAAGGAGAGCAATCACGCCTTCAAAGTGATTCGGAAGAAGGGAAAGGTGGATCTATGTGGAAAATGCATTACCAGTGTTCTGTTTCTTCTGATCGACAACCTATTTAAAATATTTAAAAAATCCGGGATCTACACCATGTCCCAAAAGAAATATTACTAATAGTAGTTCTATAACTTCCTGGAGACTTTTCAAAAATGATAAAATTTTGAATGTCATAAAGAAATGTACAGAAGTTGAATCAAGATCAAAACTAAGAACTGAAACTTGGGACATTTCTTTCGACGATCTAGATTACTTTATTGCATTATTGTATGTTCCAGGAGCTTTAGTTGCAAAAAGGATTTCCAATACTAATCTTTCGTCAAAGGCTAGTATTGGAAAGACAATGATCCGGATTTTAGAAACAATGCGATATATGCATTATGACTTAAAAATTTCCTGTTCAGATAGATTGAAAGATGTTAAATTTGCACTTATCTTAGATGTTTGGAATACATTCATAGAAAATTATCTCATGTGTTACAAACCATGAGAAACATTATTGTGGATGAGCAAATCTTTCCATCAAAGACACGGTGTAGAGTTTTGCAGTATATGCCAAGCAAATCCGAAAAAATTGGCATCAAATTGGCTGTAGAGGCGAGCTTAAAGTACACAATCAAAGCATTTCCATATTTAAGAAAGATAAAGATAATTCCGTATCAAATGATCTAAATATTGGAGAAAATGCTACTTAATTTAGTACAACCATATCTCAAAACAGAATGAAATATAACAAGTCTACATTTTCTTACAACTCTAAAACTTATAGAAAGCCTAAAAGAAAATGATTTGAGCTAATATCAGAACAATAAGTAGAGTAAAAAGGGAAATTCAAAATCTTTGAAGGAAAAAAAAAAAAAAAAAAAAGAATTATATTCAACAACCTTCATGACTCATAAAACCATTCTTGCTTCTAACCATTGTAAAAGACACAAAAATGTACTTTTTAGCACTGTGCTTTCTTCATTAGAAGTTACTCTAAATGAAAAGAAAACTCTTGAAATAATAAATTTCTTCTATTTCTCAAAATTTGGAATTGATGTTGTAGATCAGATGGCTAGAAAATATTGAGTGAAATCTGTTTCAAGGAGAGACAGATTTCTAATCAGAGAAGAGACAACAGAGTAGAAGAGACTGTATTCTAAAATGAGAAGAAGAGGAGAACTATGTTGCAAAATAACCAGAAGTAATCCGTCCACGTAGAACCCAGAAGCTTCATACAATGTTTCAACAAGTTAAAAACGTTACCAGATAAAGCAATATAAATACAATAAAACTAATATTGTGTGTGAAAAATGTTCAAAGTTTGCATGTGGATTATGCACAGCAAAAAAAGAAACAAAGACTATAGCATTCTGTGTGAGATGTTTCGAGAAATATCAGCATAATGTGAGTAAAATGTTATGCATATTTTGTTTTTACTGTGACTTAATATCTTTTTTAATCTACAGGTACATTATGAGACTTAACTTAATTAAAATAAATGTTATTTAAAAGATAGTTTTACATTTCATTTTACACAACCTGCCAAAATTTTAAAGTACATATGTATTCCGTAATTATAAATTAAAAATGTTTTTGATGATGATTTCCTTTTCACTAAATTTATATTATATAATGTTCTAGAAGCTAAATATTATAAATCATTGTATTAATGGTGAACCTTTTTCCCATCTATATTATCATAAAAAGTAAGAATAACATGACTGAAATCCATGGGTCAGCTATGACCCGCCCCCGTAGTTCTAGGTTTACCAGAAATATGGTGATTCTAGTGTTAAGGGGACTTAGTACCTTTGCACCTTCAAAAGTTCGATTTTTCAAATTTGATTTTAAAAAATAGTACTGAATGTTAGGAGTATTTTAAAACAAACCGCTTTAAAATCCGACAATTATTACATCCTGTGCAACAAAAAATGTAAATGTCTAAAGTAGCTTGTTCTATGTAATGCAATGTAAACAAACCTCTTTTTCTCAGTTTGCTATTTTCACACTTTCCCGCAGGATTAAAAAAATTCTTTTGCATGCAGAGCTTTAAAATTTTACAAGAGTGTTGTACTTGTAAATTTTTATTCTGTGAACCTCAATTTTGTTAATAGGATGATTAGATTTTATTTTATAACATGATACATGAAAAAAAAGTTACTAAATACAAACTTGATAACTTTTTTAGTTTTTCAATTTTTTTTAATGGGAGATAAATTTAAAATTTGAGGTGTACAGAATAAGGTCATTATTTAGCTTTAATTTGGTATAAGAATTATGGCTGTAATGTACATCTTTCAAATGTTATCTTGTGGGTAACGTAAGGTAAGCTAATTTATTTTTCAAATTTTTGTACGCATATTTCATGTTGTATAAGAAAATATATTAATTTAATAGCAAAACTTGACCCAATATTTTAAACTATGCACTTTATTACACAAACTGGCAAAGTTTCATACTGAAATGAGCAAAAATTGTTGTTTTATGAAGAATTGAAAAAGTTTGTCAAAATGCTCTACTTTTGATTTCGTAAGGTACTAAGTCCCCTTAAGTATTCAAAACTGTTGCTTTAATTATCGAATAATATCTATCCTTGCAATTTTTGACTATATCTTTTGCAAAACAGATTGATACACTGTTAATATTGTTCCCTTTTTTGAATTATTAGACCATATAATTAATTCTAATTACTTATTAATTTTGATTAATCAATTAATCAATTGATGAATATAATTCCCTGATATTAACAATGATCCCTCGGAAATATTTATTTAACCAGTAAATGAAAATTATCGGTAGTAAAGCTTTTATAAATATAAATAAACACTTTTTTATGATTTATTTATTTTATTTATGACGATATTGGAAAGTGATATAAAAACGCTCAGTTACCGGAAAATTTAATATAAGTGAGACACATTTATATGAAAGTTTTTCAGGTATGAATTAAACTAAGGAAAAACCAAGGAGCTGACAAATTTTTTATTGGTTTCTTCCCGAAATTCATTAAAGATCCATAAATGATTCTAAGAAAAGATGATTGATGATATCAAATCAAAATGCTTTTCCCTCGTTTAGTATTGCAATGAATTCCCTACTTAGTGTCAGAATCAATCTCTTTTTTGTAAATAATATTTTGATCCAATGGTACATTAGACACTCTCTTGGATTATGAGTTTAATATATCTCCAGTATGACTTATATTTTCTTATACGTGTAATTTATGGCACTCAATAAATATATTTATTGTGTTAAAAATCTATGACGCATTGCAGTTGATAGAAATGTACAAAAATAAAGAAAGTTTTTTTATAGATTTATTTTATTGTGTAAATGACAAAATGTATCTTTCTCTGATTTTTGTTGAATTTGGAAATGTTTCTGATTTTGAGTTTCCTTCAATATTTTGGAAAAAGAATCTGATTTTTATGCTTTCTTTGTTGTTTACTTAAAGTATCTGATTTTTTTTGTATGGAATGTTTATTAATAAAGAAATGTGTTGTTTTGTTGATTTCATTCTTAGCGAAATTTAGCAGTTATTTATTAATAAATAGTAAAATTTAAAAGAATATCATCCTGTATTTATTACAATACAGCAAACTTTAGAATCTGAAGTATAATTAATTTATTTTCTAAGGAATAAAATAAGGCATATTTAGTTTAAGAATAAAAATAGAGATCTTAAAATTTTAAAAATACATTTTTCTTCCAATTAATCAAAATCTATAGAAATTGTAGGTACTTTTAATTTGATATATATAACTTCTTCTTGAAAGACAATTCACATTAAACTCCTTTGGTTTGAAGGATTAACATATTAATTAAAGAGAAACTAAATATAGTTATTGTAAATTTCTGTACTTCCTTCTTTGAAAAACCTTTCTATTTTTTTCCTAAATATTTATTTTTATGAGCCTTAATTATGGAGTATTCTACAACAATTCTCAATCGTTTTTAATTAAATGTAATTATTTGAATTTTTCATTTCTTAAAAGTTTATATTTTTAGTTTTTTTAACTATAAAAAAACTGAAAATTATTTTTCCAATTTTCTCTTTTTTTTCCAATTTGAAAAAAGTAGAATATTTGATGAGGGTTAAATGAATAGCTAAAATTGTTCTAGTTATCTTTTTTGTTATGATTATTCAAGATTCAATATTTTTTATTTATTGCCGAAAAATGTTTTCTATTCTCGTAATGTGTGCACAAGAATTAGAAATATTGTTGTAAGCATTTGTACTCGCACGGACAGGCATTTGATACGTCATTTTATCATAGTTTCTAGATTTAAACAAGTCATATTTTACATTTTTAGGCTTGTTTATTACTTTGATAATATTTGAAAAATTATTTTAGCAATTTCCAGTAAAATTAAAGCCTCATTTACTTAATCAGGTCTGAATCAATCGTAACACTGCTTATTTCTAAATAATTGCTTATTTATATTCATTATAATGTTCATATAATTGTCATCAGTGTAATGTATTATTAATCTTCATTCATAATTTATTTGTGAATAATGTTTTTGAGGCTTATTTAATGTATATTAAACTAGTTTATTCAAATTCTTGGAATTTGAGGCTAATTTTTAGCATCTTTTAGCCATTTTCTTAGTATACCCGTGTCAGACGCATGAATTCGCTTTTTTTTAAATCCAAAATTGACTTTGCATCAGATTATTATTTAGCTTTTCTCTTGAACCAACATTTTGGGCTACTTTATAACGCTATTTTAATTGAGATCTTTAAGATTTATAAGATTTCAAGCTTAATTAAAGATGTGACTTATACAATTAAATATATAAGAAGCATAAAGAGCAGGAAGAGCCCGTGTAACGGTTGGGTATTTTAATATTTTACGCTTCTGAAAGTTTTCCTGTTTTCTACAATCAGGAAGTTCCTTTTTAGCTCAGTAGGTGTCTAGAGCGTACTATACACTAGTGACAGTAGGTGGAAACTTTTGTAACTATATTCCGGTATTTTTATCGGTTTATCGATTTCTCTTTCGTCATCACATTCTTCAACTGCTTTTGATAGACAAGTTGTTCTGGTGACGTGCTACTCGTTTTGACCTAAACTTAGGATTTATAACATTATTTGTTAGCCAATTGTTTGTTTCTTAGCACACGGTAGAGTATTTATTAGAGATTATTTATACGGTAAAGTATTTATTATTAGAGAAACCACACATAATATTTCGATCAATTTTGCTTTCTCAAATCATGTAAAATAGTATTGAATTACTATTACTTTCGTGTACAGTTTCCCTTTATGGTGTTCGATTTTGACGCGTATTGAAAATTTGAAAACCTGACACTTCCTATGAAGGAAAACATTTGAAAATACATCGGTAAAGGAGTAGTTAAAGCTGTTACTATTTTAGCTACACTAATAACATATTGAGTTAAAATTAACTTACCCAATTCCTAGAGAGAAAATAATAAGTAAAATTTACATTCATTTACTTTATAAAACCCAGATTCAATACAACCATAATAGAATACTATAAATGGACTTATACAACACAGCCCTTATTATGTTTCGTAACAATTTATACAACTTGACGGTGAATAAAGTAATGCATGCAGTAAGTGATATAATTTATTAGGAATGGAATTTTAATGCCATCGTTAATTAAGAGAAGGCTAACACAATTTAGCTTTCTGATTTATATTTATAATCCTTGAATTATTTAAATAGATCCTTATTTATCCAGTTAATATTCAACTGCGATACATATTTGTAAGTTGTACAAAAGATTTATACCTCAAAAGGTTTCTCCAAATTAATAATTGAGAGAAAAGCAATCTAAAATGAATCATGAGTAATGTTACTATGTAAAGAACACTTAAATAAATTAAGAGATGGCTTACAAAAAAGTAAAAGAAAAAATGACTACCGAAATACTTTTGGGATATTTTTGTAATAAGATATAAAGGTTGCAATAACTTTCTATAAGCGAATAGAATATTACAGAATAATGTGTACAGATGTAAAATATATATAATTGCAATATAGAGACAGTGAGAGAAAGATATTTAAAAGATATAGTTTCAACACATTTTCTCCTTTTTATACTTAGTATTTTCATAGAACCATTTCAAAAATTTTCTTACATATGTTTAAATAATGGAAATATATATATCTGCGACAATCAAGAGCGTGAATTTCTTAATAACGTTTTCGATATAAAAGTATTTGACCAATTAAATAATAATATTTAATTTCCAGAAACGAAATTTTTATTAATCGAATTGTTTATAAAACTTATTATGGTTTTGATACTATAAAATTAAGTTATTTTTATTCTCATGAAATTTTAATAGAGATTCATTACTGTTTCGAAACAAAGAAATGTAATTTCTTTCCAAGCAAAACACCCATAAGGAATTCCACAGTTATAAAAAGTTGCAAGTATTATCATTGTTTTAACACAAAAGTTTGACCAAAGAGGAAACTCTAGCTGGTTGTAAAGAAAATAAGAATATGGTATTGCTTGCATGGTTCAATTTTATACATAATATAATAAAAATTATATAATAATTTCATTTATTTTGTATTTAACTTACGATACTTATATAAATATTTTGAAAAACGTTGAAAAATATTTTTTCAAATGCCTGTTTTCTACATTCTAATATTTCTCATGATTATTTTACAGATTTGAAATTTTTTGATTTCGATTTGATAAATCTGAGTGATTTTACTTATCTTTATTCTATGAATGTGTATTATTTCACTCTCTTCTATCGGAACTGGTTCTTTCAGAAAAGCTTTCACTCATTTCCGACACTGTAGTGGAAGAAACAGAAAAAAGAGTATTATTGCCAATCGTCGTTGCACCTGTTTCATAGATTTAACTTAAAAAATAATGACTTAAGGTCTATTTTCAGGTTGTCGACTTCCGTCGGGTTTAAATTGTGTCTGTGATAGCCGAATGGTCACAGTAGTACGTTTACGGCCGGAATTTTTTTAGTCGAATCGGGTGCTTGGGTCCCAAATTCACTACAAACCCTTCGTACCACCGGGTTGATGCGTTTAATCTGTCGAGGCTCAAACTCCTCTAGTTAGGGATGTTTGGAAAGTTGGGTGTCAGCTCAGATGTAGTTCTCGTCACTTGACAGTGATTCAAAAGTGCGAGGTCTACGGCCAGTAGCCCTCGTGTTGCTTCTTTGTGCGACGTTGATAAACAACCATTAAGTTTCAATTGCATTATCGCTCCATTTTCTGTCTAAGTTGTTTAGTTATTTTATTTACTTCAACCTGAGATGTACATTTTTACTTCTAAACATAATAATTTGTGAGGTAAAAATGTATCTTTCAATGAAAATCTTGTGAATTTTTTTAGTTAAATAAAATAACTGTTTGACTCTTTTACGAAGGTATTTCGTTAGTCATACAATTCAAATCTAGACTCTTCTCCCTTATGTAGAGATGCCTAAGAGACAAGGATGCTAGTTTTTCGCATTTAAAGGAAAATGGTATCGAGTTTGAATTCCAACACAGATTATTTTGCAAAATAAAAGGGCCATTGTGCATAAAATGTTGCTCAAAACACTGAAGCGCAGTAATATAAAAAATTTGAATTTTTTTAGAATAACACGATATAATTCAAGTTCCCATTACGTAACTTAAATGTAATTCTAAATGAGCAAAACATAACACATTAAGACCTCCCGCCATCTAAAAGAATATATAAAATCTGATGTTCGAATTAAAATTTAAGGAAATTTAAGGAAATGGATAAAATATAATGTAAATGAATGTCGAAGTCCTTTGAATAAGAAATACCAAATTAAAATTTCAATTATATATTTATAAGTTTTATTTCTAGGATTAAGAATTAATACAAAAGATATTTTTAAATATGACCGAGGATAAGGCTTGAAACTGTCTCAACTAATTTGAAAATTTATTTTCATGAAATAAAAAGCAATTCAAAACTTTATTCATAATTTTTTTCCTTCAAAAGGATATTCATCAATTTTGTTATATAAAAAAAGCATTTAAGAATAATATATATATATATATATATTTAAAAATTCATCTTCTAGTTCACGAATCTAAGACAAAAAAAAATGAGACATAAATAAGAGAAGGTATTCATCATGATAATTGAAAATTACCCGATTTAAATGGATAAAATTTATTGAAATAAAACTCAAAATCCAACTTGTAAGCATAATTTTTTTTAAATCGAAGAACACCTGCAACCCACCAATAATATCCCAAAATATTATTTTCTAAAATGAATTAATTTGACTTAGCTATGATTAAAAAAACCCATCAACAACTGCAAGATCAATAAATTCTGCACCAAAAAATGAATAAATAAATAAATGTAAGGAAAAATAACCCTATGAAGTATAAACTGTAATTCAAAGATAGACCGTAACGTCATGTGATGTAATATCTGACTGAGTTATGCGTAGTGAAAGGTAATCTTCCTAGATCAAATGCCTATTCCATACACCGTATGAGTACCATGTCATTCGGATGAATGAATTTCTGAATGGAGTGGTTTAATAGTAAATCGGAGGTTCAACTTTTCAGGGCTAGTTTCAAAAATAGGTTTATTAGCTTACACATATACGTAGATACTCATACACAAAAGCCATCTTTTGTTATTATAGATTATGGATTATTGAATATTTTAGAATAAAATATTTACAAGACTTGAAAGAAAATTCCCAACCACGGAATATACAAAATTTTAAGGATATTTTTTTTTTTTTGAAATTATATACGCAATATATCAGACATATTTCTGTTTAAATTATATTACACATCGTTTAATATATCTTAATAATAGAAGTGTTTCAAATTTGAAATTATAAGTTCTTGGCTTATGCTTCGTAACTTTTATAATTTATGCGTAGATAATGTTAATATTGATTGAGTATTTTTGAGGCTTTAGGTAATTTGCTAAGTTAACTAAATTAAAAAGCATCATTTTTCATGAAATTGATTAAGCGACAAAGTTTTCTTTCACAATTTTCATTAGACATACAACAAAAATTACTACTAATAATCCAATTTTCATAGAGGTAAAATAAGACATCAGCCATCTACAAGCTAAAATAAACAATTTATGACTCCGATTTTTAGAGAAGGCTCTTTTTTTCTAAAACACGACATTGCTTTTGCTGCGCATATGCTTTACATCATTTTAGTAAAATTTTATAGCTATTTCTTTTAAGAAAATGTCTGATTTCTCCTCTTCTTTGAATATTTTGCTACTATCCATGAAAGATGGTTATTCCACTGAACAATAAAACATAGATAAACAAATTGCATCTTCATATTCTGTTTGTACTCTGCTTATTGTGAAATAGATCAGACAACTGATTTCTTCACTCTGTATTATCTGTGTCTACAATAAGTACAGACTCATACAAATGAATAAGATTCTTAAATTGCAGAATGCTTTCGAAAATGAATAAATCTTCATCAAAATCTAACCTTTCTCAGAAATTCTGTTAATAGATATCTATCATTTCAAGCTATAATTTAAAGATGATCTACATATTTGACATGAGAATTAGTCTGGAATTCTGTGGTTAAATTAAAGGTTTCGAACAAAAGTTTTGAGAGCTATTATGAAATAATTTTCAAAAAGTGAAATTGCTATTTTGAAAGTTGTAACATCTCACGCCCTCTCCCCTCTTTATGATTATGTATTTCCGGCTCCTCTTAGAGTGGTTTAAAAATACCTGTGTTGATGAGGTGGCGTTGTTAAGGTGATTTTATGTGACTAATGTGTTGTATCCACTTATGTAAAGATGTTTTGTGAAATTTAACACAGATTTTTGGGTAGTTGAGTGTGTCATTTTTGTTGCATCAAAGAAAATTATCAGTATCGCATCGAGTAGCTCAGATTAGAGACCTATGTTTCTCTCCAAGCCAGAAACAATGAAAATAATGGATTGTTTACGGTGAATATTCTCCGAAGAGGCAGAGAGGATACCTTGAGCTGGAAAACCTGCATGTGAAATTTTTGGGAGTAGACAGACCCTCATACTCATGGATTTCTTAGAAAGAAAACTAGCAATATTACAGGTGACTTATACCTATCTCCTAAAGGCATGTCCAATTCCTGGTGGGTGAGTGTGGAGTCAAGGACAAAGGGTTTATGTTGCAGAACCAAATTTTGTTAAACTGCACCACATTTGCAGAAGATAACAAATTAATTAATTTTTAAAATTATATTATGATTAAATTATGAGATAAAACAATGATTCCCAAAAAGTCAGTGCCTATGTAAGTAAGATTAAAATTTTATATACTAACTTTATATATGAGTAAAATCAAATAATTTGCACATCGTGCTGGTTGTCCAAGTTCAAAACTATGGAATTAAAAAAGACGGTGATGATTATGAAACACCAAACGATTGTATCAATATATGATAAGCGTAATATGCAAATGTGAACAAATATTTTTGTTGCGTTAAGATGATCATCGTAGAGACATGTTAATTTTTCCTTTTCTTTTCCCCAGAGCATCTAGACTTGTTCCATTCATTATTATGGACTCTTCCGAGCATCTGTGGAGGTCTGTGAGACTCCTCTGTATGACCATTAATAGGCCATTGGAACTTAACTTGTAAATTTCCACGTTTCTACCATGCCATTTATACCCATTGGAAGATTAGAGTTACTGTCGATGATAGGCTTCAAGAGTGTAAAGTGGTGGAGGTCATGGGACTCCACTTTTCCAGCTATGCAATTTTAACGTCCCAGAGGACATCAGATCGCTCTCAACTACGGCTTCATAGAGGATAGCTTAATTAAGTCCGAAGATTCCATATTTAAAACATGCTATTTTAATGGCTAATAAATGAGACTTTGACCACGAAAAGAGATTGCTACAAAGACCTATTTGTAGGCTATCATTGCAACAAAACCAACAATTCAATGTCAAAATACTCTAATGTCTATATGTATGTAATTAATTAAAACGTTTTTCTGAATTTCACTTGGTGGTGTGTGTATCAATCAATTTTCGATCGATTAATTAACCAACTCCATCAAGCTAGAGCTCTGACTTTGGAATCGTTCTTACTCTTAACAATGCAATATTTGACATTTGCAACAAGTTTATAATATTTTCTTTAATAATGCAGTTTTATTTCAACCACTTACGATTTCAAATACCACACTGGCGATTTTTTGGCTGAATTTTAAGTCCGTAAAACGGGTACCACATTTGGCAAAATCAAAATAAATTTTGTCGCCAGGTGGTTGGATCGTTCCATTCAACCATTTAATTTACGAGGTGATTAATTTAGTTAGTTTAACGTTTTATATTTCACTTTGGTGTGTCTGTGTGCGGTATCAGTGTGTCATCAAATTCTATCGTTAATTTAACCAACTTCCCATCAAGCTAGAGTTCTGAAATTTTAGGAACCGTTCTTACCACTAATCTGCAATATTTAGATATTTGTGATATTTAACTAATATTTCAATAATTTTTAATAAACTTTTCTGTAAAAAGGTTGTTTTAAACATTGGTTTTATCTCGAATTATTTTATATTATAATCCTATACAGGTGATAAATGATATCTGTGATATCTGTCACCATAGAGACATCATTAAAAGTTTGCAAAATTTCAAGACATTCATGCGTCAGTAGATATGAACTTAAGAGAACTTATATTGTCAGCTAGTTTAAGGAGACGTAAATCAGCTACAGATTCAGTAGTATACTCACTGTTAAGTGTGTTGCGATCTGTGCACTGTTATCATTGGACGATACATATTGACGTCTCATTATTAAATTTGCATATTTTTATTGTACTCAGATATGTGTCTATTTTGTTTAAATACAGCTCTTTCTCTAAAACGTATGACAGAAAACCTTGCAGATGTTATTTATACATTTTACTTCAATAGGGATATGTAGGTTATCAATACAAAACAGTACATTTTTGTGATTTAATTACTTATTAGCATTTTGTTTACGTTTTCATATATTAGTTTTACTAATAGTACGTAGACTTTGCTGTTTAAATTCATTATCTACTAACGATTTTCAGTCTCTGGTCGATAATCGATTTCCCGCTCCTCGTAATACATTTTTTCAGCTTCTACAGTAAAGGCTATATTTGAGATTTAATAGTATAATTTACAAAATAAATTTGCTTTTAGTTTGACTTTAACTCATCTTATATTTTGGTACGTAGAAAGGTGAGCTGAATCAATATATATAACAGTCAAATGTATTTATTTATTAAGCTATAACATTCATTATAAATCATAAATTGTTCTTTTAGATGTGACACTGAAGAATTCAACGGGTTGTTGACAATGATCTGGAATGTATGTTTAACGTATGATGATGAAATGTGGTGTAGAATATGTAATTCTGTAGGATTTACTTGATGATTTTCCATAATGAATTCGATTAAATCTGTGTTTAAATATAATGGTGGTATTTGCGCTGACTTTAACTTTAAACTCCACCAAAACACGAGAGATTCCCTTGATTTAATATAACACCTTACCGCATGTTTGTTTGCTTGAATAATTCAAACATCGCCTCGATGATCTTAATCTTAACCCTTTCTTGACTTTGTTTTATTTAATCAAAACATATTATATGACATATACACTATATAATCTACTTAGATCATAAATATATTTTCTCATTCATATACGAAAATGGATATAGTAAAAGAATCTTTAATAGGGTCAGACGATTTCTATTTATATATGCCATAGCAACCATCATAAGTTTTAAAGTTTAATTTATTTAAATTTGTCTTTTATTTAGGTGCTAGTCCTTGATTTAAATGATCTATGTATATAAAGGTGTACAAAGAGAAGAAATAGCTCACTAATGCACAAACTCTGTTATCTATGAAAGATTCTTCATTATTTTGGGAATCACTAGTGTGTATACCGAAACTTTCGAGACCATATCAATTAATGAAATGCCTTACTAGAATTTATGGAGAAAGTTAAGCATAGCTATCCAATCAAGAGTTGTTCCATTGCAATGTGGCCAGACCTCTTCTCAAGAAATGAAATACCTCCTCCCCTAAAAAATCGGAAAACTGCTCAACTCTCAGTCCTCCCTGTGATCCTAGACAAGGCGCTTTCGGACTATGATCTGTTGGGCCCTGTAAGCAGCGTTAGGAAAAGAAAGAATTATGAGTTATATTAGAAAAATTCTTCCTCGAATGAAGAATTTGTATCATTTCCACCGTGCACTATAACTTCTTGTTTATCGTTCAGGAAACAAATTCTCAAAAGGTTGGAAAATTTGTGTACTCTCTAGAAGGTTACTATATTTAGAGTAGGCAGTATTTGAGAAAACGTATTTTAATAAAGTTCTTTAAATTTGATCGCCCTCATACATAGGCATCGAAAAGGAAAAATATCATTAAGCCTCTTTATTGCCTTGTTATATTGCATATACCATAATGGATTTGGAGCTATTATGAACGTAATTTTTATATGTTGATGATTATTTCAAGGGTGTGTTTATCTCCTTAATGGATTTATTTTGTGCTACACGATTAAGAATGAATTCTTATGACTATTACCAAGGAAGGTTTCCTTAAACGGTGCTGTGCCATCTCCAAGGAAAACAAGGTGTTTTGCAATAATGTTCTGCTTTAAAAATGTTTTAATGTCGTCAATGATAAAATTTCCTCATATAATTTTGTAAATCTGTATTTATGCAAAGCTCAAACTATTTTTACAGTTTTGGATTATAGATTTAGTGTCATAGTTTAAATGGAAGATAGAGATTCATTACGTTCTTATATGGCCTGTCATCTCTTTGTAATTGTGAGTCTTTCATCTTTGGAGAATTTGTATTCTCTAAATATTAATGTATAACATAGAATGTAAATAGTAAAATCTAATCCTTTGATATATATATCATATATCCTATATATATAATATATGTTAGATGTTAATGATGTTGATATTGTGTAATGAATAGTTGTCAGTGTAATGAATATTGATTTTTTCATTATGGAACTTTTATGCAATTATAGTTCCAATTCATGATTAAATAGCGCCTGTGTTTGCATGTTTCAGAGCAAATGCGTAGCAGAAAAGAGCGTTAGATCGAGACTGCTTTTATAACAGAGCATAAAAGGTTCCTCGAAATAATTTTTGTCTTTGTTTATCAGCAAACCGAAATCTGTGATATATTACAACACGTGTTACTCCAAGAGAAAATCAATATTTTAAAAGCAGAAAGAAACGTTTCTCGTTGAGAATTGAAGAAGAAAGATTATTCAATTTATCATCACAACAATCATTATCATCTCTCTCTCTCTCTCTACACACACACGTGTGTGTGTGTGTACATAATTTTACAAACATACAAACACACACATATATATGTGTTTGTGTGTATGTTTGTAAAATTATGTATATATAAGTAAAATTAACTTTATGGTAATTTTTTTAAGTTGTTTAAAGAGCATTTTTTTGGGTGATTTGATTAAGGATATGGAAAAGATCAAACTGCATTTAAACTAAGCATCTTTTGAACAGGAAAAGTTTGGGAAAAAATTGATTCATGTGTTGGAGAACACGGAAAAAGGGATGAAAAAAGTAGGGAGGAGGGCTTGAAAAATGTCACGAAAATGAAATTGAAAATAAATAAATAAAATAAAATAAAAAAATAAATAAAAATAACGGGAATATTTATTGCTTCTACGTCACATACTTATAGTTAACTTTCAGTGATGCTACCTAAAACATTTGGAATGATACAGTCAGTGGCATGGATTTGCATGTGAGATAGACAATTAGACTTCTAAATCTATATAATAGATTAAATCTGATGAGGTATAATATTTATTTATTTTAATAATACTCTGGGCCCAAAGTAGCGTTAACGTAAATGTTAAAGAAAGTGAGTGATTTTTAAATGTTCATTATTATGTGACTTTTCGATGAACAAATTTAAAATTTCATTTATTTTTTTGAACAAATTATGATGAATATTTGCTATTTTTGCATTTTAATAACTGAAAAAAATATTAATAATTCAAAGAGATAACGTTAAATATGGAAATAACAGTAAAGAAAGAATAAGTCGTATCTTAAGACAAAAACTGCAACCTTTTCTTTAATAAGCGAATGCCCAAATCGTCAAATTCTTATTTGAATATTTTACCATGCTTTATATAATTTAAATTTAAAAAAGTATTCTTTATATTTACTGTATTAAGCGTTTACAAAACGTTTTACGTTATTAAAAATCCAGATATATCTGTATAAAAATTAGACGAATATTACAACGTAATCATTCATACGAGCATAATAACTGGTATAAACTCATGCAACATGGAAAGTACATTTAATTTAACATCCAACTTTCTAATTTAAGAATTGTTTCATTGTATGATTATTTATATTATATTCATTGGATTTTGAGAACAATTATTAGCACTAGGAATGTTTTTTGTTTTGTTTTAAAATGCAATAATTAACTTCAGATAAAAGAATACCGTCTTAGAGATTATCAGGTTTGGGAACTTTTACCTCGTCATCGCGAAACGATACTTAGAGTTAAGAAGAAATCATAAGTTCTTTACTTGTACACTTTATTTTACGTATTACTTCCTTAAGAATGGACCCATTTTTAATTGAATTGAGGTCGAGTGAATTTATAGGCCAATCATACCTCTTAACTTCAATTTCGACAGTACATTTTGTCAATTTTTTCGACGTCTGTCATGAAGCAAAATCTTATTACAGAATATCGTGTCCCGTTGGGAAGTGTTCTTTCAGTTTAGGAATTAACTTCCTTTTAATCACTTCAATATATTTTTTAGAATTCATAATTTTACCAAATGGTGATAGATATTCTGGCTCATGATCGAAAAACTATCCCCAAAACATTTTCTTATCTGGACATTTCACACTCTGGTCAATGTGTAATTACGTCATGCAGAGAGCTCAACCAGATTTCACATGCATCAGCACCACTACGCGGGGTTTCTTAATGGCTTCACAGTGTTGTTTGACGAAAATAACGCCCGCCTCGATTTCGCGACCTTAACCCGCGGCCACTAAAAGTAGTCGAATGCATGTTTTCAATAAATAATTCTAATTGTCTTTTCAATAAGATTAGCCCGTATTAAAAACAGGTACCGATCCCGATACTTTTTTGATTAGTACGCGAACATCTTACATTAACTAGTACAACAGCGCTACGCTTAAGGCACCTAAATGTGTGTGCGTATGTTTGGCTTCGATCCACAAAATCTAGCATTTTCAGAGCATAATGTTAATTCTACAATGTTTGCTACTTTTCTTCTCAAAGTTATATTATAGCTTTAATTGCTTGATAAAAATACATTCGAATGAGTGAAAAAAAAAATTGAATTTTTCTGTCGGATTATTTTCCTTTTCTCACTTTTGGAAGCATTTTTAAATATTTATTTGAGATCTGAAAACTCACACAACTGTTGATTTCAAGAACAGAAATTATTATTTTTTTCTGAAAAGGAGGAAGCGGGTAATTTTTTGTTGAGCAGGGATGGAAGGGAAAAAGTGACTGGAGATCTATGATTTAGAATAACATTAATGCCATCCTACCAACTAAAGTACAGAAAAATATTACGATCCAAAATTAGTTATTATTGGGTTTTTCTTTTTTCAAAACATACTTTTAGAACACTAATATTTTGATCCTAGTGGAAACGCAAGAATGCCTAGAATTCCATTTCAAGAACATTTCTCATTTCAACAAATATGTTTGTTTAAATCCTTTTGTTATGCAATAGAGATTTAGGATAAAAATGTGAACGAAATCATGTCTTATAAAGAATCAAAGAAAAGTTTTATATGACAAGGTATCACGCAGCATAGAAGTTCTATTCAGTTTTAAAATCGCAAATGAAATGAACCTAGCATGGAAAGATATTTCAATTTACTATGGAATAAAGCTTAAAGCTAAACAGAGTGACATGTTTTTCAAAAATTTCCTTTTGATAAATGGAATTTGCATGTTTTTCAGCACGCTTGCATCGTCTAACTTTGCAGTCTTCCGAAACTTAAATGATATATGATGATGAATGAGAAGATATCTCGTGACATATAATGATATTTATTTAAAAAAATGCTTGTCTACCAGATATATGTTTGCATCATTCGAATATCTGTGAAAAATAATTATTTTCTGGGCATTCACAAACCTTTATTATTTTGTATATATTGTCATTTATTATGAATTTTATTCTTAAAAAAAACTCAGACGGTTTAGTGCTGTATGATTTGAAAATATTGAGAAGACTTATTTCTTTTGATTCAAAATGTGATTGCAATATTTTACAGTTATTTTTTTTATCGCAAAGATAATTCATGTAGATTTGGGAAATACATATATGTATTAATGATTGTTTTATTGATGATTATTTTCATTATGTTTCAATTTCTATTTAAATAGTCATTACATACCTATTTTACAACTGTACATAAATAACTGTAAATAAATCCGTACTATAAAAATGACATTGAATTTTTTGTTCTTATTTTGTGTTTTGTTCCCTTGCCATTGTTATTTTTTTTTTGCTGTAACTATTTATAATCTGCCATTAGAAATATAAAAAAAAAATGGAATTGAAACATTTATGTTTCATTTTCAATACGAAAAAATATGTTTGACTGCTCTTCTTTCTAATACAATGAGAAACATAACTGTTAATGAATATTATCAATACATATATTTCACCAAATTACTATCTTTGTCATAGAAATACTCTACAGTTCGTTAAGAAAAAATGCAGCATTTTAATTTGAAAGTTATTGCATAAATAAAATTTCTTAAAATAATTTAAGCAAATAATTCTTGATAATAATTCTTGTTCGCACGGCGAACTCTTAACAGCCTAACTGGATTCGACATTTTCCCCTGGCTGTCAAACTCTCCAGACCTGAATCCCGTTGAACACCTGTTTGAATGACCGAGGACCACTAGTGCAAACCGTGGATGATCTGCGCACAGCTGTGGATATGGCTTGGCAACGATTACCTCACGCAACCATCAATGGACTAATTGATAGAATGCTTCGCTGGATTGAGGCCTGTATAGCTGCCTGAGGTGGGCACATTAGATACTGAATAAATAGTTTTATAATGATTTTATCTATCCTTTTTTTAATCATTTGCATATCCATCTCACCACTATCAATCTCGAAATTTGCAAGATACTACGTGCATTATTTCTTGGTGTTGCAATTTCACTTTTGATCAGTGAATAATTTACTAATTTTCTCAGGTGATCTTATAATTTCTTAACAGACTCTTTATTCAGTTCTTTAAACAAATGAGAATATCTTAGCAAAATTTAGATTGATTTTTAAAGTTACTTTTTGTACAGAAAATGTTTCCCGATCAATTTTAAATACACATGCTTAAAATTTGCATATTATGTCTTTTTCAGAAATGCACAAATTTATTTGTGGTCTTATAATTTCTTAACGAATTGTATTAGATTTCCAAAAATCAAAAATTGGATCTCCTTCTTTACATGTGTGTGAAATAAAATAGGTCTAAGACATTCTAAGACTTTGATTTCAATAATATTTAAAAATGATAACCAAGAGCTAATAATAAATAAATAACAATACATACGGTAAGGTATTTACATGCACAAAACGAGATATGGAATTTTCTGTACACTTAAAACAAGAATAAGAATATTTTTATATGTGCCAGACCTTTACACGTACAAAACGAAATGTGGAACTTAGCATTACTTATTTAAGTGGTCACTTAAACGTGGACTTATTGGCTCCGTCTTTATCCTAAAATCCCCAAGGAATGTCTTATTTGAGTGCCTCTTTTGTCTAAGAATAATTATTTCCTGAGAATAATTATTCCTTTAAACTCTTAAAGGGTGGGTTACGCCCATTTGGCTCCACGAGGGGCGTGAAGCCGGTATTACTTTTCGTAATAGCAGTCTGTCTATTCACACGAATAAATATGCAATGATAATAATAGTTAATACGGGTAAGTGAATTAATCCGAGTATTCGCTTTAAATCCTTGAAAAGTAGTTTCAGTCACGAAATCTTTTATAATTTATTAAGATTATCTGAATTAAAACTGTTAATTATGCAATGCAGGAATGAAATCTTTTAAAATACACAAATGAATTATGAAGATGATAGAATATGAGTGAGCCTTTTCTCTATTTCCACAATTTGATTCAGAGAATTGTCTCATGAACAACACTGAAGAATTTATGAATTCATAGAACTTGCGTTGTTCCAAAGTTCTTGAGAAGACAGACTCACTCAAGACGAAATGTGAATTACAACAGTTGGGCCTTATTTAACTAAGCAATTTTATGGGTTTTTAAACTAAGAGGTATTCTGTCTGCATAAAAGCTCTTAACTTTTCTTAAACCTTTGTAATTTATTTTGTATTTAAGTAGGCACTGCAATACGACATAAAAACTATTATATATGTGATGTACAATTTGTTGAAAATTCTGATTTATTAAAATTTTCAATAAAAAATTCGTTCGGTAGTGAAACATTACATTTGTTTGAATAAAACCATTTGAAATTCTATAATATAGTTGAACTTCTATAACTCGAACTATTATAAATGGATTTTTTTTCTCGTGTGGAGCTACCTAGATCATTGCGTTACAAGCTCTTAACTAGCGCGTAATTGATACATATACATCAACTTTAATGGTTTTTGAAGATCAATCCTACATAGAAGATGCTATTTTTTGCATCAGTTGACAAGTTGGAATAATTTGCAATGACTCGTTAAAAAAGGCGAGCAAATATATGTTCTTTATTCTGCTGAACATTGTAACTTATTAAGATACGTGATTTGATATTCCTGAAAATTTTAAACGCATAAATTGTAATATGTACATCCATGTTTTTTTGGGTAATAAACCTTGTGCATTAAATATTTGATTGTAGAGTTAACTATTTGGAATAGTTACATCTTCTTTTTAGGGAAATATGTAATTCGAATATTTTTTTTCCTGGTCTTTTCAACTTCTAATTATCCAGGTTTGACTGTAACTATTTCATAATTTCTACTCGAAGAGAAGAATATATATAAAATAATAATATATTGTGATTTTGTCTTTCGAGTTCTGTCTTGCAATAATGTTGTGATGTAATTATAAGAGAAAAAAACAGGCTGGCCTTCTATCTCGATTGTTAACCCTCAATATGAAAGTTCTCTTACATTTTTTTGAGTACGTTTTTCAAAAACCGAAGAGCTAACTCGAACAAGTGGTAAAATAAAAATATTAATTTTGCTGTAAAGTAGATGCATAATAAATATGATATGGGGTAAAATTGACGAATTTAGATCAACCGTAACTTGAATGAGCCGTATCACATTACAAATGTAATACGAAATGCAGACTTTCAAACAAACCCATGTAACGCATGATTTTCAATAAATTTCTGTAAGTACAAAACTATATTATTCATTTCAAACATTTTTATTCAATAATTAAACTATTTAAAGGCAGAAATATTCATTGACATCAAATTTAAATAAATATCTGTGACATTATGTTATTTACGTATTATTTACACTTATAGTTTAATACAACTTGAATTTCTTTATTAATTATCTTTTTCTAGTATATATTCTCTGAAGAAGGGGCACGTCTATTTAAGGAACAAATGACTGATCCAATGTATGACCCTTATTGGTAGATAAAACTGTATTTATGAAATGTAAAGTTAAATAATAATAAATCATCCCAAATTAGGTTAAATAATAATAAATCATCCAAAATAACATGAATGACTTACACATCGTGTTGTCAATACTATGTAACACGATGTGTAAGTCATTCATGTTATTTTGCTTATAGTGCTCACTGATCAAACTCTAAATGTTGTTACCGAGAGAACTGTTATGTTAGAAATAAAAAAAAAATGATGTAACACAATATAACATTTTTCAATGTTTTTTATACATTATTTTTGCAGAATTAATGATGATTTTATTATAAATGAATTTCATTTAAGGGGACTTAGTACCTACGAAATCAAAAGTAGAACATTTTGACAAACTTTTTTTCAATTCTTCATAAAACAACAATTTGTGCTCATTTCAGTATGAAACTTTGCCAGTTTGTATAATAAAGTGCATAGTTTAAAATATTGGGTCAAGTTTTGCTATTAAATTAATATATTTTCTTATACAACATGAAATATGCGTACAAAAATTTGAAAAATAAATTAGCTTACCTTACGTTACCCACAAGATAGCATTTGAAAGATGTACATTAGAGCCATAATTCTTATACCAAATTAAAGCTAAATAATGACTTTATTCTTTACACCTCAAATTTTAAATTTATCTCACATTAAAAAAAATTGAAAAACTAAAAAAGTTATCAAGTTTGTATTTAGTAACTTTTTTTCATGTATCATATTATAAAATAAAATCTTATCATCCTATTACCAAAATTGAGGTTCACAGAATAAAGATTTACAAGTACAACACTCATGTAAAATTTTAAAGCTCTGCAAGCAAAACATTTTTTTAATCCTGTGGGAAAGTGTGAAATAACAAACTGAGAAAAAGAGGTTTGTTTACATTGCATTACATAGAGCAAGCCATTTTAGACAGTTACATTTTTTATTGCACAGGGCGTAATAATTGTTGGATTTTGACGCGATTTGTTTTAAAATGCTCCTAACATTCAGTACTATTTTTTAAAAGCAAATTTGAAAAATCGAATTCTTGAAGGTGCAAAGGTACTAAGTCCCCTTAAGCTCATTATATATTATCTAAAAATAGTCAGAGTTGAAACTCTGAAATTTGAATCCAGTAAAAAAGGCTTATGAAGTAAATAATACTGTTTCATGTTAAAGTTATGTTTAGATTAATTTCTTTTGTATAATTTTTTCCGGCAACTTGTATTTAATTTTGCTTCAGTCAAGTTGTTAAGTAGGTAATAGAATATATAAGAAATAATCATCTCCGATCAAGTGTCAAAATATTGGTTTAGAGACGAAACGTAACTGACATCTGAAAAATGTATCAAAGCAATTTCATTATCAACTGAATCAAATGCGAAACAGGATTATTTCGAATTAAAAAAAAGTGAATAATTTCAAAAAATTGAAAAAACTGAATTTCTTTCTACACGCTGAAAATGTTAGACCTCTCTATAATAAACACGTATTTCATACTTACTATAGCAATTTTTGAACAATAATGACTCCATCAATGAAAATCAAAATATTTGAGGAATGGAATGTTGCCAATGGCAATCGTGTGAATAAAACTGAAAAAAATTTGACTAAAAATAATATCATTTGTACAAAAATTTGTACATTTCGTTTGTGTGTGGAAATAAGAGCTACAATAATGCTTTTAGTTGTATAAGGTCTTTTAATAACGATCTCTTTTTCAAACTTGAAAATGGGAAGAATATAGAATGTGAATTTCAGTAAAAATGTATAACATTTGGGCATTATTTTTATTTACAATATAGCTTCACTAACATTTTTTAAGATTGCAAGTAAATTTTAAGAGAGGAAAGAAGATTTCTACGCAAAGTTTTGCAAAAAACAGATTTGCTAACTATTTACTAAAGGAGCTAACTATTTTTTTTAAAAGAGTAATTATTAAATTATTCAACTAAATGTTAGAATTAAATCAAACAATAAAATATATTGAGATAGGCAATAATATTTTTTTCAACTATTAAAATTACAGCAAACGATAAATTATTAAATTTAATATATTTTAAGCTAATAAATGTAAGTATTGTGCAGAAGTAGACGGAAATTAAAATAAATCTTTTCCTATTATTCTTTATTCCTAACATTAATACTTGAATAAGATGTCTTCAATTCAAACTGAGACTACTGTGAATTGATTGCAAGAAATCAAATTAGATTAAATAAGCCAAGTGTATTTCACACTTTGAAAATAGGTCAGAGACGACATTTTGTGGCCGTACGAAAATGAAAGATCTTTTCTACGTTAAAAGAATAAAAACAGGAACTAGATAAGAGAATAATTGTTCATTCTACGTGCAAATATTTAATATGTTATTAAATGTGATATTCTAAGGAAAAAGACTTCATTATTTAATAGATTTCTACTTAATTTATTTCAAAAGATATTCCAATGGAGCTAAATGTCACAATTGAAATTCAGCGGGCTAAAAATTTCGCCCATATACCGTGAAATATAGAATAATTTTCATTGTTAATAAAGGGAGAGAAGACTATGTATTGGAATGACTTTAACTCATGCATAATGGAAGAGGCAACTTAAAATGTGAAGTCACGTACGCGATTTTCCAATTTCTAGTAATCATATGAGAGTAGAGTTGTTGTTGAGAATAATAATAGAATAACGGTTATTTATAAAGAAGAATTTTATGGAAGTTGTTTGTAAATTTAATACTAAGAATTACAGTACTTATAACAGCAATCATACAGAATATTATTTTGAAGTGGTTCATTTGAAATAGAATGTCATTAAAATTTCTATTTTTAGTTGAGTTGTTACGCAAAAGCTGATGGGCTATTATGGATAACAATAAGTAAATAGTTTCATATAATTTTTTAGTAATTTGAATTATTTTAGCGATGCATTTGGTGAGGCTTGTTTTTTTTTCCCAGTTAGCTTTAGCTAGACGAAAAGACTATGTACATTCATTTAGAAAAACTTATGTTGCTATGCAGAATTAAACCATTGTATAGCGACTACTATCATTTCGGGGAACTTAACCCTCTCGGGCTTCTATCCCCTGTGAAATGGCTATTAATTGTGGTGAACTGAATTTTGGTTTTACACTTGCCCAGAAGTTAAGGATTTAATAATGATAAGTTAATGTTACTGTGCAATAGCTTTGAAAAATAAATTAAAGTTTAGAAAAATGCTTTATAAGTTAAAAATATTGCTGTTTAAATTAATATTAATATTATAGCATCACTAATTAATAAAACTAGATGAATAAAACAAAATTTAAATTGAAGTGCTTGAAGTAGGCTTAATATATAGCAGCAGTCTATTGAGTTCTTGCTTGCTTGCTCGGTCTGGTCGCAGTGAGAGCGCGGTCTGTGATTGGTCGATGGTGAAGTGTGTTAAATCTGTATATATAACTGGGTGAGTAGGGGTGTTTTGGCTTATGTTATCGATGTTTGTGTAGGAAAAGTGATATTTAAAGTGAATTATAAAATTAGAATTTCTCTTGGTCTGTGTAATTGTGTGTTATTTCTGAGTGGGGTATTAAACCATTGCATGACTAATGTTTCCTCCCCTCCCCATAATCAACCCATATTTACTATTTATTTCTATGAAAATAAGAAGACATAGAATTAGAAAAAACAGAGTCTAAAATGCGCAATTTCTTTTTCTACTGCGTTGTTAGAGAAATTACTAAATAAAAAAATTGCTTTTAACTCATGATCTATTAAGAAATTTCGCATGTGTTATACACCATTCAAAAGACAATTTCTCATATTTTTAATGCCGTCTATTAGCGAAAAGAAAGAAACATGAAAGAGAAGTTACAGCTTCTCAGTCCATTCTTACAGCTGGCAATGTGTTGAAAGAAGGTAATGCAAATTTCTGTAATTTCACTTTCATAACGGGACATCTGACGTATGGATATTCATCCAATCAGATGCCACAGCGTGGCTGTGCTAGAAGCAATTCGAAAAGGAATTTCTGAAATTGAAGTAAATATATGAATAAAATTCGAAATAAAAACCAACGTTTTTAAAAACAACGTTTTTATATGGTGGTAAAGTTTATTAAAAAAATTATTAAAATACTAGTTAAAACTGGTCGCAAATATCTAAATATTGCATTGTTAGGCAAATAAGAACGGTTCCCAAAATTTCAGAGCCCTAGCTTGATGGGAAGTTGGTTAAATTAACGATCGAAAATTTGATGACACACACACTCACACACACACACCAAGTGAAATTCAGAAAAACGTTGTAAAATACGAGAATGAGATGAGTATGAGAATGTGTTAGAGTTGTTTAACGATGAGAAAGATGTTAGTACTTTGTTATTATTTTCTTCATTATTAATTTATGTAATGCTTAAATAAATATTTTTTTTCCCGGAAATCTTGCCATTGTTTCCTACATAATGTAATAATGAACTTGAAATATGCACTTGATGGCGTGAAAAATCTTCTTTTGTATCCATACCAAATTCTTGATTCTTATTGGTTATTAATAATATTTTTGCAACCTAAGACACTTGAGAGGAAATCATGTTTTTTTCATTGCATTATCATCTATAATTTTAATCTTTAACTCTAAAAACTATTACGACAAAAGGCGTACAATATTTTTATAAATAGTTTCTATATGTAAATGTTTTTCTTTATAAACCAAAATGTTTTTTTTTTTTTTTTTTTGTGTAAAATATTTAGAAATTTGCTATAAATGAAATAAAAACTTGAAAAAGATGAGAAAGAAAGAGAAATTTGACACTCCCTTTATTGTCTAGTTTCATGAGATTTAAAATTGACAGAAACAACTTTTTTTTTTATTAATTATTTCATTGAAATACAGCTTAGGGATCAGGAAAAAGCCTTTTGTTACCAAAAAAGGATATTCTAATGATCTTTCAATAGATGTTCTCACGTACGAAACATAAGAACATCTAATAAAAAGTAATTAAAACTTGTTATAAGTTCTGTTTATTATTCAAGATGTTGAAGATAATAGACAAAGCATTTTTAAAGCTGTGTGTCATCTTACATGTTTCAATTTTCTTTTGTTGTCTTCATCAAATTGAAAAAAATTGAATCACCATAGAGCTATGTTTTCACATTATTATATTTCTTGCATATTCATTAGATTTTTTTATCATTATTAAATCAATTTTTGAGAAGAGTGCACTATTTTATATTTTGACTGTAAAGGATATATTTCGCTAAGTAGAATGAAAATATTTTTCATAAGAATAAATAAAATTTCAAAAATATTCTTTGCATTTTTTTTAATAAATTGGTTTAACACTTTAAGCGTGTTTCCAATTTTAAAAAATACTGAAGTAACAGTACTTTCATAAGACAAGGCATTGTTGCCGAATACTATTGTGAATAAGGATTATTTATTAAAAAAATTCCTACCTTTCATAATTTTCAAATTAGAAATTATTTTTCTGATGATTTTTGTTGATCATTTTTATTTTCAGTTGACAGGCATATAATTTTTAAGAAAATGGCTTAAATTTAAAAATAAAATTTTAATTTTATAATCACGTTTTTCAAGCATTTTATCAACGCAGAAAGTAGAAGTACAGTAACCTCTCATTCATCCGGCATTTGATGGTTCGGCACATTCTATAATCCGGCTTCGATCGAGTT
>BMAW01095524.1:73727-89426 GCA_019974015.1 Nephila pilipes
TGACTGAGTTCGTTTCGAATCCTTCCTGTATGGATTCTGAACAGGTTATCCCCTGAGTCGCACCACAGCGTTTCCTGCATTTCCGCCAAGTGCTTATCAGTTACTCTTCAGTTTCTAAGTATATTGATTCTTGCTCTTTAAGAGAGAATAAACGTCCTGTGTAGTGTACATAAGCATTATAAAATGTTCTTGACTCTTGCAGTTTTATTCCCAACTAATGAAAACAAATAAGTGCATGAAAAGTGCCATCTCATGACTGATCACTGCATTATAATAATTTTTTTGTTCTTGTTATTTATAAAATGCAAGCAAATTAATCACTAAATACACGCTGAATATTTCATTTGAATTTTGTAACTGCCAGAAAGCAAAATGAAATACTTATGTATTTATATAATTTGTGACAGGATCACAGAATCTATAAACGTTTACAATGTCAGTTTCAATCATTGTAAAATTTTCTATCAATAGAGATTTTCGTATCTTCTTCATTAAACCTATATTGGATGTCAAAATTTCTTCTGAGAAGTTTTTATTTAACTCCTTGTTACGATCAAATGTGTATGTAAGCAAGCAAAGTCTAGAGTTCAAAACTTGTACTGAATCTAATCCAATTTACCTCATCTGATAGAACTGGAATTTCTGCATATTTACTAAATCAATGACAATACAATGCCTGCAGTGCATGCATAAGTGAAAGGCAGGAGGGATCTGGAGCTTGCAATTTGACTAAGCTCCCAGCTGAGTTTGAAATTCCTTGTACCACGTGTGCAGCCTTAAGTGTAAATTTCTTTTTAGCTCTAAATCTGCGAATAAAGGATTCAAAAAAAAACACAATATGTAAATGGGAAAGTTCATTTAAACCATTGCCGAACAAGATGCGCTATAAACCATAAGTTATTGTTTATCAAAAAATAATGCACAATAACGCATATTATAGGATCAAGCTTGTCACTAATGAGGTCAATTGAAAAGTCCCTGGCTCCACCATATAGTAAAACACATTTTTTTTGGCAAAATTAGTTTCTTTTTATTCAACATAATCACTGAAGGGTGATACACACTTGATTATTTTGACCTCCAACCTTTTCATATTACCCATTTCAGTAATAATGTATTTGTCCTTTGTTTCCGCACAATAGGGCCTCAGTTTCACATCACCTCTTCACTGACTGAAAATTTCTTCCCATATATCTTTGAGGATCTGAGAACATAAAATAGTCAAGCAAGCTAGATCTGAGAATACGTGATCGAGGAAGCCACAGCCCAATTCATGGATTTTTATTACTCTGTTTCAATTGACTTGTGACATATGCATTGTCTTATGGAAGCAGCACTTTCAAATGCGTTTTTTGTTTCTTGTCCTTCAAATCTAATGCTTAAGTGAACACAAGTGCTTGATGGTCCTTCCTTGGCAGGCCTGTCAGTGTTTGTCCCAAAATACAGACGCTATGTCCCTTGTCGTTTATCTGTTGTCTTCTTTGAGTGGGTTCATCGTGGTGCAGTCCATACCTGGATGACTGTCGATTGACCTGAGTGAAATGACGGGAGCCATGTTTCCTTCATTGCCATATCGACGCAAACGAGCATGCTTGATCATCTTCAAACACCTGCTCCGAACTTCAACTACGTTGCTTTTAGCTCAAAGCGCCTACACCCACTTTTAGTTTCTATACCCAAATATCTTTGAACAAATGATATGACAACGTTCAGTTTGATATAAATTTAGAGGGTCTTCATTCTAATTTCACTACGGTCATTCAAAGTTCATTTTGATTTTTTTTAATGTTTTCGTCGGTAACAACTCCTTTTGAGGTACTGCGTCTGGCACCACCTATACTTTCTCCGCGTCTAAATCCAGCATACCACCTCTTTGAGGGGTTGATTTTCCTGTAGTAGTGTCCGAAAAACCTCGCATCAAGCTGCTTTAATGACTGATGCATCAAAAGCACTATCTTTATCAACACGCCAAATTCTTTTATCCATGTTTTTTCTTTAATAACAAAGTTGTTTCAATTCCAAATGAGTAATCTGCAAACCACTTCCTAATCGCTAGCAGCGATCTATGTGTCGCCGGGAACTTTTCAATTGACCTGTTAGATCATTTTATGATTTACCGTCGGTTTGGTTTTCATGATGTAGCTTAAAATATATTCAATCTAATATTTTTATCGTTTACTTAATTTTTACCACGAAATTGCTCAAGCATTTCTCTAAATATTTCATCAAGTCACTCTTTTAATTTTTAGTAATGGTCTGAGTAGTTTATAATAATTATAAGCAGTGCACCTTGAGCATAACTTGTCTTTACAAACTTTTCTTTACAGGAACTTTAAATTATTCTTTTAAAATTATATATTTGCTAATATTATATATCAAAGAAAACAGGATTTATTTAAACAAACAACATAGGATGACTTTAAGAATAATCAACAAAATCAAGCCAAATTTATCATATTTCAAAAAATATAATGTAGGGAAATCCATAAAACAACGACTCATAAAAGCATAAACTTCACAGTTTTGTCGAAAAATTAGAAGCATGAATTTCAAGAGTATCTATATATAGTCCAATCTCCAATTATTGTGGATTGATTCATTTTTTTATTAATGTCTCAATGGAGAAGCAACACGAGAACCTTTTAATATCCAGAGGATCATCGTACAAAAGTAAGCTGTTTTGTAACCATGTAACGTGAGAGACATCCACCTTGAACTCCAGATGACATGCTAAACAAACTTTTAACAAGAAAGGGTAGGAATGTAATAGGCACTCTGAAACAAATAAACAAAAGAGATTTACATAACACATATAGGGCAAATAAAATACGGCGGTTACCGAACAGGAAAATGAACGGTGACAAGGATAAAGTGCTGAACAGTCGAATGCAGTGAAATAGCGCATAACACCGTTATATACTTCAGAGGTCGCACAATGAAAAAGATAGCGGCGTTCAGAAACCTGTGGAGCCAAAAAAGGCGCTTTTACTAGGACACATGCTAACAATGATCATCGCAGTACCTATATTAATTTTATTCCTTGTTTATGTGCAAGAACATGCCACTACCACACACAATACTACTCTATCATCAATAATAATACCACAACATATCACGGTCACTACCAATTACTACCAATAATAATATCACTACCAATACTACTACCAATACAACATTTATTGACATTATTACTAATAATAACACCGTAAAGTGTGTGTGTGTGTAAAAAGGTACTTTTAAATAAAAAATTGAAACATCCAATAAAAGAACTGCAATGAAAAGAATGAAATTTGTTAATTGAAGCTTGTATGAATATGGAATTTCAAAGTTTCAATGCAAAATGTGGATTTTCACGCCATGGACTCTGGCCAAATAGTTAACAGGTCTATTCTAAATATATACTTGGTAAGCAAGAGAAAAAACATGATATGTCCTGTTAAAACCCGATAGAACCACAAAGGCATAATTTTGTATTTTTTGAAAATGAAAACAATTTAACAAATAGGTTTTATACGCCCTGCTACAGCATGTACTGTCTGAATTGGAACAGCAACTTAAACTAGGGTCATTAACTGAATATTATAAATGGCTAACACTCAACACTAACGAAAGCAGCTTTATTTTTTAAAATATAAGCCGTGTGAGCTTTGTGTGTAATTGTACTTTTGCCATTGTCTGTAGACGAGGATGCAACACCTGAAAGGACAACAACCTTCAAACTTCCCTACCACGCCTGGGTGTCCTGACCAGATTTAATATGCACTCATCCCAGCTACACAGCAGGTATTTAGTAACATCTGGTCTGGAACCTTCATGAATTGACAAGTAAACGTATAAGCAGTGTCCACGCGCATCCAATGGCCACAGGGATTGTCAAGTACGGAGGCTCTGAACGAAGTAACAATCTATATACTAAACGATTAATAGGAAACATATATAAAATTAGACCCCTAAAAGAGAGCTGTAAGTTATTCATAAGGCATTAATATTTATGATAAGTTAATGACAGCGCCCTGTGTTCGTGAGTCATGAGTTTCGTTCCCCTGTGCTTGACTTGAATCATTTTCTGTCTAAATGCACGCTCCGTAACACAACGCAATTGTTCTTAGCAATGGCTTCGGAAATCAAATTAAACTCACTTGACGGGGAATGATTAGAACTCTTTTTAATTCAAACCGAGTGTTCTGCTAAAGTGCATATTGTTACTAGAATGTAAAGAGAATCTGAGATCGATGTTTCCTTTTTTTTTTTTTTAAGGAATAATGGGTTTAAAAGAGTGGGAGGATTATGGGATTTTCTGGATCGCTTTTTCTTTTAGAATGTAGTTTTTTTAGATGAGCTAGCTTCATGAGATCAGATTACAAGAACACAAAAAACAAAAGATATTTTTGGTATTGGTGTTAAAAGTTTTAATAGAATTAATTAAACATCTCTGTTTTCAAAATACAAATTCGGAATTAAAATTCGAAATGCATATGATTAAATACGGACACCTAATAAAGGCACTACATATGCACTTCTTATTTTAACAGTTATCTACTTTTCGAATGAACTTTGCGTATTTCCCTGATAATGTAATATAATATAATAACTGGACGAAACAAACGTACGGATAGACTCTGTCAACTGGTCATTCGATATACTGTAGCTCTTAAGTTGGATACACACCTCTCATTCCGTTTTTTGAAAGGTTTGAAACAATATTATTAAATTGTTACTGAAGTTTAATATTTATAGGAACAATAAAATATACATTTCAAAATGTATTAGTCAAAGAAAGAAAAAGGAAGAATCAGTAATATTTACCAGAACTTTTACGTTGAAATTACAGAATTCTAAGTCACAAAAATGTATATATATGGGGAAGGGGAGTTAATAAAACCATCAATTCCCCATTATTTCCTATCAGAAGGTGTAGGATAGATAGACAACTGTAAGAGGCAAAAGTACGAAAGACAGAGGCAAAGAACTATTCATTTATTTTAAACTTAACAATAATAATACATTTAACATAATTATTTAACTTTTGTTTAAAAACTAAAACTAATACTTTATTGCATATTATTTTGTATTTAAAACATTTTTCGAATGGCTTACATTGATTTGAAATGGTTTTTTGAATAGTTCATTGGATAGTTTCCCCCTTTTTCCTTGTAAAACTGTTTATAAGGGTCCTACCATCTCGTTTTTGAACAGAGTTTTCAGATTGAGACCACGCGTTTCTTATCATATTGTTATCGAGATATTATGGAACTGAATGTAATCGCATTTTACACCTGTTCAACAACTACACTTCACAATTTCAATTGCTTGTTTTGGTTCATTATGTTGTTGAAGTATTTAAAGCGACAGTTAACTTATAGTTTTAAATAACTCTACGGTTCCTCCAAGTATTTCATTTTATCCATGACTCGGTGAATAAAACTTAATTTTTCATTGCCTTTTGTAAACATAGAACCTCATCAAAGACCCACAAACCATCTCTATGCTTGATATTGAAAATGGTGTATGGGAGATGTAGTTTAGAGTAAAAATTTACCAAACATTATATTGACCATCATTTCCAAAGCATTGAATGAGATTTGATAGCTGAATATTGCTGAATATTATTGTTACAACTTAACAAAAAAGCATCTAAAATTTAGGGAAGATTTCACACTTTAGGCACTACTCGCCAAATGTGGCAAACCTACCTTGTGAGTGAACTGCGGAGCTGCCTTGTGTTGGCGATAACGCAGGGTTATTTTTGGCAAATGAAGTCAGTTGCTCAGCTGTTCTACACTAGTGAGGTGAACAGCCACTCTCCCCCCCTTTATCGAGTGATGTAAGTTATCAATTAATAATATTTTAATCTAAATTCCTATTCTCTAATTAAGACCTGACTCCACTCTGAAATGATTAAAAAAATGTGAATATATTCTAAAAATAAAGTCAAGAATTAACTGTGTACTTCTGTTTCATCGCATTGTGTGTGAGGTGTGTTTTTATCTATATGAGTTTTGTGTATATTGATTGTTTCAATTTGAAAAGGTCACTCAATGATACCAACTATTTAAAAACGCCACTATTACGATCGGCCAACTCCGTAACAATTATGTTGTTCTAGAAATATAGGGGCTTTGAAATATGATTAGCTAATTAAATATGATTTTCAAATTTTTTTCTCTTTTTGCTTTGGAACTGAAGAATATTGTCTTTTAGCTACGTGAACGTCATAATTGGCTTCTGGAGCATTGTTCTTGGAGCATTACTCTTTGCACTGTTTCTTTAGCAGTATCTCTTCCTATTGCTGTAAATGTAGATGATATAATTTTTACAGAGCTAAAAAAAACTCCTTTGTTACATCTCGAATGTTTTTCTATTGGTTATTGAACTGAAGGACTCTTTATCTCCCTCTTCCGGGTTTATTTACAATTTTTTTTTTTTATCTCAGGCATTATAATAGTAATTTTCCGAATTTAAAAATTTGTCTCAATTCTAGAGCTGAATTTCACATCTAAAATATTTTTATCTGTTGACAGTCAAATATTTGTATCAGAAAGAAACAAAACTGGTGTACTAAACTATTACAAAAAAAAAATGAAGGTAACAAAATCGCCATACTGAAAACGGGGTATACTCATTTTTTTTAAAACGTTTTTCTGAATTTCACTTGGTGTGTGTCATCAAATTTTCGATCGTTAATTTAACCAACTTCCCATCAAGCTAGAGCTTTGAAATTTTGGGAATCGTTCGTACTCGCCTAACAACGCAATATTTAGACGTTTGCGACAGGTTTTAACTAATATTTCAATAATTTTTATAAGTCAAAATATTCTTTCCTCTCGGCGCTTTTAGGATTGAGGAAAAAATTTCTTTCCCCCCTCTGGGAACACCGAGCACTCCCCACGCAGCATGAGGTATCGTAAAACTTTTGTACTCACAAAGGGATCACCTCCGAGATAGTAAGGGTTACTGACTTTTAGTCAGTAATCATTTGCAAGAAAGAAAATTTCCAATATTTGGCGCCATGTCTTATCACAATATTTTTTTCTGAATTCTGGTTCCCATTTTTTTTTAATAGAATGACTTACTAACTTTCAAATGCATGTTTTGATTTTATGAGTATTATGAATTTTTTAATAAGCTCACAAATGTCTCTTTTTAAGTAAATTTTAAAGTTAAAAATAACTAACAGTTTTAACTAATATTTCAATAATTTTCTCTAACAAACTTTGCCACCATATAAAAACGTTGTTTTTAAAAACGTTGGTTTTTATATCGAATTATGTGACCCTGAAATGAGTAGCTGTGATGTAAAAAATTTGTTTATTAAAACATAATCGATTCTGCATTTCTGTTTTTTAGTTTAATACATTTTCTAACGTAGTTCTTATCTTTCCTATGAATATTAAATTTAAATAAGCATTAAAAAAATAATATTTTAGGACTTTCAAAGAGTTAGAGGTATATACTCAATTTTAGGAGTCACAGTATAAGCATTGCCAAGAGTGAATAACAGTCTTCCATTTCAAGCTTACAGCTGCAGTAATTAATTATAAAACTGTAGGAAACAGAACATAGTTTTATTGCCAGATGCATATTTTCAAAATTGCTTAATAAGTTGTAATATATACGATTAAATTGTTTAATCTGTAAATGATATTTGTATAGATTCAGTAACGACGTCTTATTTTTTAAAAGAGAGAAAGAAATACCATAATTAGCTGAAATATAATTTTTTATTAATATGCCGAAGTAATACAAAATATATTTTACAGGAAACGAATTTTTTTCCCGGGCATTATTATTACTTAATTTTTAAAATAAAATCTTAAAAATAATAGAATTAGTGGTTATTTAATTTGATTTTTATTAGTTCATTTTAGTTTTACAATTACATTTTATATTTAAAGTTTATTACGTTGTTCAAGATATTTTCTTCTTTATAATTCAACTTTCAAATACAAAAGTAATAGTACTGAAACATTATTTCATAATAAAAGATGCATACAGGCCCACAATTACCTACCATATACTGCCAATTTATACTTGACAGAATTGATCTGAATACTTTTCTATGGAAACTAGAATTTTAAACGTTACAAATACATTATTGAAATGAATAAAAATTATTAAAAGAAAAAAAAAATAAATTGGATTTACTAGTCTCATTTTTAATACGTGCTAAAGTTTTTTTCTGTTAATTTCTCGAAAAAAGAGAATTATTCCAAATGAATATTAATTAGGCTAAAGTAAGCGCCCTTCCGAGTCCTAAGCTCCACAGAAGCAATTACTACCAAGAAAAGAAAATACTTCTTCAAATTCATAATGATTTTTTTTCACAGGTAAAATATACTGAAGTGCAAAAATATTCCCAATGTTAACAACAAAGCGAATAAAAACAGACGATTGTGCCACAAAAATGAATTAATTTAACTATTAAAATAAGAGTAAATAATAACTTATTAAAGTAGGCAATAATATTCTGTACAAGATAAAATAAAAACAGACAGTAAAATATTAAATGAAATATTTCTTAGCAATATAAGCATGCCTTAAGCAAACTAAATGCGATTATCATATCATAATGTATTATAAAGTCGATCTTTTGAATCTAACGCAATATGTCCTTTATTTTATACTCACGCATTTTTGTTGACACAATTTCTTGAAACTACATATTGGTATACATTTATAACAAACATTTACCAATGTCTTAAAAATATTCCAAGTGATAATTTATTCTTATCAAAAATTTTAACAGAAGATATTTTAGATTTTAAAACCATAATTTGTATAATATACAGTTTATATTTTTGCTCTTATTCTTTAATTTTAATTTATTATTTATGTTCACAACATGTTTGGGAAAACCCTTTTAAAACAGCGGTAATTACAAATTACTATTCAAAAACCATTTTCTTTTTTATTCTGTTTAAATATTACTTTCATTAGTTTTCATATTTATCTCAGCATTTATTAATATTCTACAATTTACGATAAAAACAAGTAGTTTTGAAATAAGTATATTCTATTTTTTCCTTGATGTATATTTATAATAATGATTGGGACAGACAAGTTTTTTTATTATTTAACTAACGTTGAATTGAATCATTATTATTTTAAATTTGATTCAAATCCTTAATGCCATCCAATTTAAAACAAGATATTACATTTGTTTATACAATCTTAACTAATTAAAAAAACAAAAGTAAGTATATTAAAAAAAAAAAATTTCTTATATTTTAAATACTTTACTTTAAATTTTCATTGAAAAAAAAATCCTGTATTTTAATTCGATTTGGGAAGAAATTTTAACGACATAACAAGAAAAAGACGGGAGAAAAACCACCCCGCTCTAATAATGAGAAAAGAAAATGAGCTTAGAAAAAAAAGCATGGAAAATAAAATTCATGCTTTTCTACAAGATATTGCAAGGATTCGTGGAAGCCTTATAAAAGAATGACTAGAAGAAAAACTGAACAAATTAAAGTCTTACAAATATTTTCCCCGAAGCTAAAAATAATAATAGTAAAGTTTAATAGAAACGGATTATTTTCTGGGAATAAAATCTTTGCATTTATGTTCTAAAACGAATTGCATTAATTATGTTCTATAACCCAATTTCATTTAGCTCCGACATTATATAATACCCTTCTCTTTCAAATGATTAAAATAAAATTAATACCACATTTTAAAAATGCATGGAAAATCATTTATTTTCGTTTTATTTTTATCCTTTTATGAGGATTTAAATTCCATACAATTACTTAATATCAAGCATTTTGATCGTTAAAAAAAAGAACACAACACTTAAAAATTGATCTAAGAGCAATTTTCTGTTTAATTCATGAAAAAGGGAAACTTTTTGCTAAAAATATAATTATCGTTTTAAGAAGTTCTGAAGTTGAATTACAGGAATATACTTTTTTTTTCTTGTTTATTGTTAAAAGCTGGTGAAAACTTCTTATAGTTAAACAATAAGAACTTAGAGCTCCGAAGTCATGAAAAATATTTGAGACAGACGCCCAGACTTTCTATAGAACTTTTTTCCTGCCTTATCTGTAAATAAGTGGAATATAAAAATAAAACTTCGGGGAACAAAACCTCTTTCAAGTCAAACAACCAAACACGATTTTTAGTTCACTTCTATCTGTCTATTGATCTTTTCTTCTTTGGATATTCTGATTGTTTTGTAATTAATTTGTGTCGGGAGGATTTCTTTTATTCACAATTCTTAGAATTTTATTCATTCTATACCGTCTTAACTGTTAAAGTGCTTTCATTGATTTGACACGTTACATTTATTTAAAAGACAGTTGTAATGAATTGTCTTTGATTTAGATACTGTTTTATGATTCTAAAAGGATTCATCTCGTTTAAAAGGCGCTTTTAGTTTAATCGAACATCAGTTAAATGGTTTCTAATCGTGTTTAGGAGGCATATTTAACTTATTTGAACACTAGTTTAAAAGTTTCGATTCCATACTCATGAAAAATTGCAGAGAAATCAGTAATGTTGACATTATATTTATTTATTTAATAATGCTCTTTTAATATGAAGGTTATTCAAAAAGAAAAGTTTTGTAACTGTGAAGAGAAGGGAGCATATGTGGACGAATATACTTATTCAACTAGGACTTACAAATAAAAACACCACTTTTTGACATAGTCTTACAGCCTTTTTTGTATCGAGATACAAGGGCTACCATCATTGCAGAAGTACCACCAGTGAAGTTAGACAGGGTGCTATCGCTTCTTTCACTTCATTATCATTAGGAATAAATTACATAAAGTTCTATATTTCGTGAGTTTATTTCACTTTGTAAATAAACATTATTTCCATTTAATCTACATTATTTCACGTTATTGTAACATACATTCAAAATTGTAACATGTGCTATTCGCAAAGCTTTACGAAACTAACATCTGGTGTTTTTTTTTTTTTTAATCTAACTTTATGTTTCCAACTTCTTTCCAACCAAATGAATCGTAGTTACCTAAATTAGGTAACTTTAGAAGGGGAGTGAATAGATATAATCTAATTATATAAAAGTGGTAGAAAATTGAATTAATGTAGATAAGGTTACGGTAAGTGAATGAGAGCTCGTATGAAATGTGTGGGAGTTTCTTCCATGTCTACGTGATTTGTTGAGACTAGGACCAGACGATGTCTGGTTGAATTGTTATTTGGAAGATTTATCATCATCACATTTCGGTACACATAAGTGTATTCTTTGATATATTATTAAAGTTATTAGTACTAGCGTCAAGGGACTTTGAACTCTGGTTCAGAGCATTCCACCTTATTAGAGAATTAATAGACTCCATTTCGAAGGATACTTGACTACTTTAATTATTCTGTCTGAGATTGAACATAAGTTGAAATTTAGGTTAGGGATTAGAGTAACATTTTAGATGATGGATAGGAATGGTAATAGGATTAGGTCACAAGTTGTAAGGTAATTATTAACTTTTGACATTTACTAATTACTGTAAACTGACATTATATTTTTTGTAACAATGAATTACATTTTACTCTTACAATTCGTTGCTGAACATCGTTCATTATTTTTTGTTTACTTGAAGCATTTGCAGTTGTATGCATGGAACTCACCGACATTGATCTAGAATGCATAAATTTTTTGCATGGTTTGATACCTCTTTATGCAAATTCATCAAAAATAACGTACGTACGTAGTAAATACTATATAATCATTATGCTCAAGGATTAATTTTTGTTCTATTTTGGCAATATTTGTATTTTTACTCTGTACTTACGATTCTTCATTTAACGAGATCACAATTACATTCTCTGAAATTTACGCCACATGGTTAAGAACTGAAACAAGTTGTGTCTCCTAATTTTTTTGACATAAGTTTCCCACTTAACAAATCAAGAAGAAAGATTATGCATTAGATATAATAGATAGTTATTAAACTGAGTGTGATTGTTTATTCACATCTATTGGATAAAAACACGCATTTCTCTTCCTACTAAATTTCTTTTTGCATTCTTAACTAATAACTTAATCACTTTACTTTAACCGATTACGCAACAAAGAACACTTTATTCAGCTTAAATTTTTAACGCATTACCACAGTGAGCACCGCAGTTTGCTTTTAATCGTAAGCATCACACTCGACAAATTACAATGATATATATCACTAGAGTGTTTTGTAGGCAACAACTTACAACAGATTAGCCTTTCACAAAGCGCCCTCTATTTGGGGGTGATAACATGTGGCTCTGAGAAATAACATCAGGGTTATTGGGACGCACTTCTTAGTTTTGAACCTTGGTGAAGTAACAAGTAGACGCCTGAGTAGGCACCTCTATTCCAAAACCTTCACACCACGTCAATGGGAGGACGTGGGATCATATTTATCATGAATCATTCCCGCAATATGGCAGACCTTCGTGGTATCAAGTATCGAAATCTGGACATGACGAAAACAATGTCGGCTGCGAGTCTGCTACCACGATCTCTTCTGGACAACCACGATCACAACTAGACTGAGGAAACGAGAATGCACGTAGGAGGTATTAATGTTTCCTGTTTATTAACATTTGTTGTTGATGAGTCATATTTAAATACTGATAAAATTAATTATGTTAATTATGCGTTTTGGGGCTCATTAATTTGATTGAGAGCTGACGATTGTGAAGAAGTAAACTAGCTGAATGTCTACTGGTGTTTATGAAGAAACAAACTATGTGAATGTGAACTAGCAGTTGTAAATAAATAAACTTGAGTTTAAGGTCATTCTGCTACAGCTATATATACAAAAGTACCAAAAGTCGCAGGATACTTTTTATATCGTAAGAGAGTTCCTTTTGCCCTGTGGAGGAATGCAACTAGACTTGACTGGGAATCGTCAAATTATCATTAGTTCCCTAAAGAAACAATAAACCATGCAGTTTCTGCAACCGTCCATAGTTGTGAAATTTTTGCCGTTACAGGAATTTACACACGATCTGACCATGTCTCATATGTATTCAATCACATTTGGTGTCCTAATCATTCGCTAAAAATGTCCAGAGTATTCCTCAAAACAATCGTATATCAATTTGCCTCACTGGCATGATACATTGTCACCCTAGAACATTCCACAATTGTTACGGTGCGTGAAGTTCATGAAAGGCAGCAAAGGATCAGCAAGTAATTGAACATAACAATTTCCAGTCTCAACCAAGGGATTCCGTCCATGCTATGTAAAAATAGCCCATACAGTTATGGATCCACTACCAACCTATACAGTGATTTGTTGGCAACTTGGGTTCATGCCTCATGGTTTCTGCGCCATATTCGATCCAAACTAACAGTTTGTATCAATTGAAATCATAACTCATATGACTAAGCAACGTTTTTACAGTACTCAGTATAACCGATGTGCTCGCAGGTCAGCAGAGATGCTTCAGCCAATGGCGTGTTGTTAGCAAAGATGTTAGAGAGGATTTCTGCTGCTGTATCCAATCAACACCAAATTTCGCTGCATTGATTTTACAGACATGTTTGTCATACATCGCACATTGATTGCTGTGGCTGTTTAACTTACTTATACTATCAGTTAAGCAAATTCGATTTTCAGTAGCCTTTTAAAAATAAACCTTTTACACAATTTAAAAATTTTAAAATCATTTTAAATTCAGAAAAAAAATATCAAGTGACGACCTGAACAGCAAGAAGAAAAAGGCCGAAGATATGCCAAAATGAGTCTAATAACAAAAAACAAATATCCAGATGGCAAAAGCTTCGTGTTAGAAATGCAATAATACGTTGTAAGTTGTCAAAGCTTTCATAATTCAAATTCTACTTCGCGAATGCTTCATGTGAAATGTCTGCTGTCAGGATTACTGCTACATGACGAGAATTCATTGATTTTGAAAGCGGAATACTAGGAGGAGCTAGATGCATGGAGCATTTCATTTCGGAAATTATTAAGGAACTTAATATTCCTCAAACCACTGTTTCAAGTGTGTGCTGGGATTATATATATTTAAGGCATTAGCATGGATAACACAATGAATGATGGGATCCATTCAATTATCGGGCCCAAAGACATCTGTGTATAATAGTCAGTGTTACCAGGCAAGCAACACTGCGTGAAATAGATGCTCAGCAAGAGAGTAACTGTGAGATAGCTTTACTCTGTTTATGCATATCTTCTTCAACATTGGTGACCTTTTCAAATTAATTTCCTTACAATGAGCATACGCATTGCATCTAAAGAATTCCAGGACTTATTGTACATGGATCATATAAATAAAAGGACGTTCTTACATTTAATATTAAGCTTTTATACAGCCCTTTTAAAATGTCTTTGGTAAGCCTCCAATCCAACACCATGGAGTTTCGATGTCATTGCCGCTTCAGTCTCATCTATCGAGCCACTGGCTCAGTATCTTTAACTTCAACTGAAGATATAAGTAATCAAATAGTCAGTGGAAACCGATGTGGTGAGTACGGGGAGGGGAGGGTTTGATGAACACTACCTCCCTTCTCATGAAAATATGCTGCAGAAGGAGAGAGTTTAAAGATGGTGTATTATTGTGCATGGGGCACCTATTATATCTGACCCAATCGTATCTCACTCAATATATTCGTTTCAAAAGCTGACCCAAAAAATCTTTGTATAATTCCATAGTCACAGTAGAGCCTTGATGACGAAATTCTGTTGCTCAAGCTCAAACATTTGAACATTTCGTCTCGAACATGAACAACGTGATTTCTCATTGCCTTCGGTCGAGACTCTTTTTTTTCAACTTCAAACCTCGAACACAATTCAAATACTAGGGAACGATTTATGGCATTTTCATCATAAGCAGATTTAATCATTTGGTATGTTTCTGAGGCCTATTTTCTCAATTTGAAACAAAATTTGATATGTTCGTTGTTCTCTCTCTTTTTTCGATGACAATGACGCATACACACGCTTTATGCAAGGGAATATTGTTGAGACCTAACTAGTCAGAAATCTATTGAATTACTTTATATACGCAGCTAAGGTCATTGCTACATCATCTCGTTGGTTTCGTATTGATATTTCTATTAGTATTTGTTTAAGTTCGGGTGTCCTGGAACTTTTTGCATGCATTGTGTATTCAATTTACTTAAATAGAAACTTGCTTTTGTACTGTTCAAAACTGAATGTTGCAAATATGCTTGAGGAATTAAAGTACATTTACGTTCTTAGTCTCTTTTTTTTGTGAGACTCAAAGATAATATTTAAATATTTGGGAGAAATTTATCAAGTTATTAAACAGGAATTTAACTTGAATCGCATAAAGGATGAAATTTCTTGAAGGTTATTTCATTTAACTTAAATTCCGCTTTAACTTTCTCTAAAGCATAAATTTGATTTTAAGTTAATGCTCATTTTAGTTTAACTATATATGTGTGTGTGGGGGGGAATATATGTGTTTTATGTGTAAAAAAGGTGTTAAGTTTTTTATACGTTTTTCAATATAGAAATATATTTAAGGTAAATGAGACGTCTTCAGAAAAAAAATAATCATATTTATATAACACATCAATCAATAACTCCCGAGACTAACCCAGAGATGGCGCTCGTAGTAAACCAGTAACCAGGTCTTTCTAGAGTACTAACCTTTGCTTGAAACGTGTCAAAATTTTAAGTCGATCGGACCAGAAACAGCTGAGTTATCGAGGTTGGAGTAAAGTCGTTTTGTAGTTTGTTTAAAAAATGGAAAAAA
>BMAW01095537.1:0-11178 GCA_019974015.1 Nephila pilipes
GGTATCTTCGTTCAGTTACGTATTGCTGTAAACTATAAAAAGTCAAGACAAAATTATAGTTTTCCAAATGGCCTCCACGTGTTTTAATATTACGAAAAGATTACAAAAATGAAAAATTGAAAGAGAATGCACAAAAATGAAAAATGTACAGAAATAAGAATTTCTCATTAAACTCTCATTAATGCTTTATTTCAACTTTGCAAATGCTTGAAAAGGATGAAAATTATCCTAAAAATCGGTTTGAAGCAAAAACACTATACCATCTTCTCATGTGAAGGTAATAAATATATAAACGGTCCTAAAACCAACACTAAACTTTTTAAAGGACAGATTTTTAAATATTGCCCAGAATACCAGTACTGGATTCAAGGAAAGAGAATCGTGTGTATATATATATATATATATGTATATATATGTCTTAATATGTATGTATGTATATGTATATATGTATGTTTATATATATATATATATACTGAAAATTTATGAAAAGAATATTTAAAATATTTTAAAGACAAAATCAGAAAATGTAAAAATCAAAGAAAAATAACATATATATATATATATATATTTATATATATATATATATATATATATATATATATATATATATATATTTGTGTGTATTGTGTGTGTGTGAGAGAGAGAGAGAGAGAGAGAGAGAGAGAGGTTCATATTGCTTACCTTTAAAATTTAAAATGTATTATACTAACAAGATATTTTATTAATGAATTCTGGATTTTCCAATTGCAATGATTAATTAAAATTAATCATTTGTTGTTTGCACTGACCTTTTTTTTCGTTTGAAAGCCGTTCAAATTGTAAGAATACATAGGATGTAATTCATAGATTTATGTTATGATGACTTTTGGCAATAAATAACGTCATCTGGTGAACATGTGCGTTTGGCGTCATTCAATTGTATCTATTTGAAAAATACCTTAATCAGTTTGGACTCTCTACAATATATCTCCAAATTTTCATGAAATTATTTTAATGATAGTATTTAAAGAGTCTTGCAGTTTAAAATTACTTTACAAGATAATTATATATTGTTATAATAAATTTTACAACACGATTATGTATATAATTTGTTTCTTAAATTATTTAATATGAAATATTATACTCGCTTACAATATGTATTTTCAATCACATTTCGAACGTGGCTAACTTAACCTATTTAATAAAAGTATATTATATATGTACATATAATATATGTACATATTGTATATGTACATATAATATATGTACATATAATATATGTACATATAATATATGTACATATTGTATATGTAAATATAATATATGTACATATAATATATGTACATATAATATATGTACATATTGTATATGTACATATTATATATGTACAGATAAATGTATATTATAACACATCGATCAATAACTCCCGAGACTAACCCAGAGATGGCGCTCGTAGTAAACCAGTAACCAGGTCATTTTAGAGTACTAACCTTTGCTTGAAACGCGTCAAAATTTTAAGTCTATCGGACCGGGAAAAAGGTTTTTTGAAGTGAAGTGAAAAAGGTTTTTTCCAAGTGGGTGCCGCGATTGCTTTCGATGGAACAAAAACAGCAACGAGTCGATGATTCAGAAAGCTGTTTATCGCTATTTACTCGCAATAAAAAAGATTTTCTTAAAAAAAAAAAAAAAAAAAAAAAATTTGGAAAAAAAAAAAACAAAAAAAGAAAACAAAAAAAGCAAAAAAAGATTTGGAAAAGCGTTGGAACGATTGTATCACCCTAAAAGATGATTAACAAAAGGTGTTATGTTGATGAATAAAAAACAATTTTGCAAAAAAAATGTTGTTTTCAATTTTAGACTCGGGAGTTATTGATCGATGTGTCATATATCAGCATCTCTTTCTAATAACTACTTCGGCTGTTCTATCCCTGGTAAGGATCTGTTGTATCGTAAATGTGTATTCTGATTATAATAGCGGGACGTTTTGCTATCCGCTATTTTCTCTTCACTAACTTTGAGGACATTTATTGAGATTGACTTCCAAAAATAATAATTTATTCTAAAGTGAAAGAATTCAGTTATGATGATGTATAGATATGGTAATGCTGGGAAGAGATACAGAGTAACGAAAGTTACTACCAGAGTAGGTGGCAACTGTTCACTTTTGAACTGTGGCGATCGTGAGGACTAGATGCAATATTTATCAAGGACTGTCAGACGATTAGAACAGAAGTCTCGGCAAGATAAGTTAATTTCTATTATAATTATAATTGTGATAGCTAGGAATGAAAACCGGAGAGACACTTTTAAATAATCGGTATTGTTGTAATAAATAATTTCACTTGTTTAGTCACTAATATTTTTTTAGATTGTTTTCTTGTTTTTTAAGGTTTAATACATTAAATTAAATTATGGATCAAGAACCAGCTAAATGCTAACATAAGTTAAAATAAGGGCTTAAAATTGTAACTGAATTTACGTGACAATCGTAAATTAAGCAAATCATATATCAAATTTAGTGAAGAAGAACTTTAGAAATGTATCTTATAAATATAATAACCCTTACATAACACATATCTGTATTGATTGATACGTAAGAAAGTTTAAAAACATATATCAGTATATAACATACATTTTCAGAAACGAAGCGCATTAAATTCGATTAAAAATATTTTAATAATGAATTTTTTTTTTACTAAAATGGCAGTATTTAAATATATATAAGATTTCCGAAATATTTACATTTAAAACAAACATTGAAACTGTGGTTGTTTTATGAAATTTAGCTATTTATAAATTAATTAGAGTTGTATACAAATATGATTTAAATCAAAACTTCTGAATGTAAAAGCAAATTTCAATATTTGTATTTTTTTTTTTTTCAAAATCACATCTAAATATAAAATTAAGTCTAATTTTCTTTTTAATCACTTTAATTTCGCAAATAGAAAAATAAATGTGAAAGCTTTTGCGGTTAATATAAGAAATAAACTACATCAAGTTTCCGAGAAAATGGAGCAATTCTTTTAAAAAAAATCACTCTGTTGTTTTTTTCTCCATGCATTGCGTTGATCTCCTGAAATTTACAGTGTCTCCAACTGCTTAAACAACGGAAATTTAACGCCCTACTTAATACAAGAAGAAAGCTGAAACCCTTCCATAAAATATTAAAAAAATTCCTTCATTTATATAATTTATTTTTCTCCTCTCCACGCTATGAGAATCATTATATGCCATTCACTTAATCCTAATTAAAAATAGTACTTTTGTTTTAAATCAAATATGCGGTAAATATTTTCGAACTGTTTCAAATTTTCTTCAGATTTAATACAAGAGAATAATGTAAAAATGCAACAAAATAGCACTTTTCTTAATTAAGCTTTCTTAATTTCTTTCTTTAATTAAGCTTTTTAAAGCATGAAACTATGTTTGCTGAGTAGATAAAATTTGATAACAGGCAATGGAACCGTGATTAGCAAATATGTTGAAAGAGTTATTTGCTTGGTTAATGTTACTGTAAAATTATTCTCTCATGAAATAATGTTAACATTTTTATTAGAAAAATAATATGATACATTTTGGCCTTATAAAAGACTGATGATTAATTGTTTTGATTAAATATATATTATAAAAGGCTGTGTTTATATCAACTGTTTATTTTTGTTTCAAAATATCGTAATTTAATTACCTTTTTTGATTGAGCCATTAAATATTTCTATGGGTTTAAGAAAATAATCATGAATTTGATGCTAAATGATAAATAGTTCGAAGTTTGTGTTAAAGATATTTTTGAAATGTTAAAAATTATATAAAAATACACTTCTTTTTCTAAGTGAATTACAAATAAATTTAGCCATACGTTTAAATTCTCCACAGTTATTTTATAGTCACACTTCGAAGTTCTGCGAAATTATTTCTGTTTATCTTTTAGATTTTACTGGAAAAAGAATTAAACATTTGAGGGGGTAATAATTATAGTTCCAATTTTCCAATAAATCTTTACAAGCTAATGTTATAAATGTTCAACTACTAATATTTACATGTTTAGCATTTAGTACTTAATTATGTAAAGTTAGATACTAAGATAATTATGTGACACAATTATTCAGTTTGAGCTGTACTGCCTTCTTTTTTTTTTCTTTCTAGGCACTATAGGCTTACTATTATGTGTTTATAGCATCGCAATTGTTTTCGAAGTCAGCTCATAGTGGAAGAAACTATAGCATTAGGTAAAGCATCACGATGCACTTTGAGAAGTTGGGCTATTCGCAGTTTTCTCTTTACTAACCTTGGAGACTTTAATTTAGATTGTTTGCTGGAAACAACAATTTCTTCCCAACCAAAATGAAACATGATTAGGCAGATTAAAGGCAGATAGAAATAAAGTGAAATTGTTTAGATAGGAAAGTATATAAGCAAAGTAAATTTGAGATAATGAAGGTCAAGTGTCACCAGAATTGAGTATATGCTTTACAGGTGGTAGACGAGATCAAGAATTGCTACGTGTGGTAGTGATCGTAGCGAAGTCAAGAATCAAGTCAACCTCAACTGTGAAAGTTTCGGTAAGACACTCTTAAATCGGTATTAGTTGAGCTGGTGCATCTAACTAGGGATCTTGGAGAGCAAGTATTCCTTAAACATTATATTACAATGTTGATAAATAAATAGTTGTGTGAGACTTGGCTGCCTTATCCTTGCGCCTGTTATTGACTTTTAGAGTTAGTTGTAAATGACTGAATTATGGCAGAAAAGTCGAATAGGAATATTTATTCCCCACAACATGTGCAGAAAACTACTACAGTTTAAATGACAATATATATATATATATATATATACATATCTTATGGGGTGGCATTATGCTGAACGGGTGGACTGAGCTCCACGTTTTCGGCAGAGACTCTGTAACTGGAGATAGCTATCGTAAGAAAGTGCTCTTTCTCCATGTGCGTCTGTTTCGAGGTGCTATCGGAAAATACTTCTTTTTTATGAATGACTATGTACTGCCACACCAGGCTGCTGAAGTGAAGCAGCATCTGGAAAGTGAAGATATCACTCGAATGGATTGGCCATTGTTCTCCTCAGATTTAAATCCCATAGAATATGTGCGGGATACATATGGGTGTCGCTTTGTGGCACGATTATATCCTCCAAGAAACACCCAACAACTGCCACATATGCTCCTTGAGGAATGAGCACTCATGCCTCAAGAAATGTTGAAGAATCTGGTGCTTAGTAGAAGAGACGGTGCGAAGCAATCATTCTAGTAAGGGGAGGGCATATCCCATGCTAAGGAACATGTGCTTGTTGTTCTTTCTCTAGGATAGACAATCATGTGTAACTATACTATGAGTTCAAACAAGTCTATTTTTATTTCATCGCATACTATATGCATTACATTCTTTTTTGCTCAACTATGCTTTCGTCATTGTTTAAGTATAAAATGATGTCTCTCATTTCTGAATTTCATGTCTCTCAAAGGATTTGTCGGGGAGTTATGGCAAAAAATGCACACCTGTTACTTAAGCTCTTTCAGAGTTGTATCTTTGCAAATCAGTTACAGCTCTTTTTGGTTTAGACACATTTTATCAACTGTAGAGACTCATTTCTCAACTTACAGCCCACAAATTTCAGAGATTTAAAGAATTGCTCTCTGTGATATTTTTTCCCTGAAAACGAAATTAATCCATTAGTTTCCTAATGACGTGTTTACCACCAGTACTTCAGTCCCTCTTCTTTCTTTCCTAGATACATATAATCATTTAGTACTAACATCCACATTCCATCTTTGGTTTGACATAAATTTAACAGGATCTTTTGTCATGTGCATTTTAATTTTGCAACGTATATTATTCTCCATAAATGCGATTTATCAATTATTCTTTTTTTACCTATTATAATACACAACTAAGAATATTTTATCATAAATAACTACAAATTAGAGGCAAAGGAATAATTATCTTTTTTAGCTGAACTACTTTGTCTTAAACTATAAGAGCTGCATATTTTCTTTGAAATCATTTCGCTATAGTTTTATTACATACAAGTGGACCCACCATTCTGACCAGAAATCGATAAACATTACATTTCTCCTCTTGTGTTAACTTGGACAAAAATACACCAATTATTTTAAATAAAATACGCATGTAATAAATTAGCTGGACGTCTCCTCAATTTTTCAGTTTTAAATATACTTCGATATGCTTGTGCGAAACAACAAAGGCTGAGATGATGTTTCATTTCCAACAATATTATTCTTAGTATATAGAATACATACTCTTTATTTCTCTCCTTTCAATACATTTTCTAAGGCATATCTCTGAGACGTAATAATGTTTTTGTTAAAAATTTGTCATTGCGTTCCACTTGGACCATGATGATAGTCTGAACAACAAACAATATGTTGAGCGTCATATTCATCATCTATTTATACAGATGAGTTAGAATCTTGATCAGAATATTAGTTTGTCGGATTGAATTTTAAAATATGAATCACGATTCTCATCATCAACACTGTAATTTTTATCACGTTGCTGAAAAAGAGCTATCAGACAGGTTCAGATATCAATGTTTTAAATATTGTTAGTTACTCACTATCACTTACCAAGGTCCTGCTAACAAACACATGTTCGAAAGGAATAAATGTCAGAAATGTCGAAGAACAGCAATATGATACAAATGTATGAAAATATTAAGGACGAGTTGGTTTTCTTTCAATTTGACGCTCTAAAGAAGATTTTCAAATAAACGCAAATAATATTATAAGATCTCCAAGACGTAAGAACACGAGTTATGTAAGCAAAACTTACCAAAAAGAGAAATCAAAAGTATAAAAATGAACTTTATTGAAAAAGTACCTTGGAGCACAATGTGACTGAAGGCAGTAACAGTCATCTGAAAAATCTCCAGGCAGAAACATACTACCTTTAGTAGAGGATAAGATCTTCAATGGGTGAAATTTAGTTTCACATCTTTCGGAAATGCTGGGTATGAGGTTGTTAATGAATTGTTGAAGCATTGCAGCCTATTCATCTTGTACCACCAATTGGAGACCATTAGTCGTTTCTGGCCGTAAAATATTTGTTGTGAAGTGTATCCATACGAAGTCCCATACATACTCAGTAGGAGTTAGATTCACAGAACTTGCCTGCCAGTACATGAGTTAAATATCCTCACTGTCCAACAGCTCTTTAACAGCTACTATGCGATGAGCGGGCACAATGAAAAGGAACTGCGGGCCCATATGGAAGGATAATATATATAATAATTCGATATAAAAACCAACGTTTTTAAAAACAACGTTTTTATATGGTGGCAAAGTTTATTAGAAAAAATTATTGAAATATTAGTTAAAACTGTTGGTTATTTTTAACTTTAAAATTTACTAAAAAAGAGATATTTGTGAGCGTATTAAAAAATTCATAATACTCATAAAATCAAAACATGCATTTGAAAATTTGTAAGTCATTCTATTAAAAAAAAATGGAAACCAGAATTCAGAAAAAATTATTGTGATAAGACATGGTGCCAAATATTGGAAACTTTCTTTCTTGCGAATGATTACTGTCTAAAAGTCAGCAACCCTTAGGGAGATAGCATCTCCCTTTTGTGAGTACAATAGTTTTACGAGGCCTCATGTGGTGTGGGGAGTGCCCGGTGATCCCAGAGGGGGAAAGAAATTTTTTCCTCAATCCTAAAAGCGCCGAGAGGAAAAAATATTTTGACTTATTAAAATTATTAAAATATTAGTTAAAACTTCTCGCAAACGTCTAAATATTGCATTGTTAGGCGAGTACGAACGATTCCCAAAATTTCAAAGCTCTAGCTTGATGGGAAGTTGGTTAAATTAACGATCGAAAATTTGATGACACACACACTCACACACACACACACTCACACACACACACCAAGTGAAATTCAGAAAAACGTTGTAAAATAATGCACATACCCAAAATATGCACATGAGCAAGGAGAATCATGTTACAAAAAGAGAACCTCTTTAAAATAGAGAACCCTAGTGACAAAAACTCCTTCGAAGAGGGGAAGGTTGGTACGATAACAAAGAATGATGCTTCCTCAAACGAGAACACAGCAACTTCTAACCGGTCCCTTACAATGATCTTGGAGGGGTTAGTACGGGTTCTTTCCAGATGTGTATGCGTCCACAATCATCCGTAAATAGTTCATGTCTGTAATAATATCTGTCCCATTTCGTTGTTTCTGGCAGCACAAAAAAAGCATTCCCTTATGAACAGGTCTTAAATGTACACACCGTACTGCTTGTCGTGGAAACAAATCACCACTGTGTAGCCTCCTATCTATGGTAAAACGGGATATTGGTCAGTCAGTCACCTGTGCCGCGTGTCTAGCGATTTTTCCCGATGTCTGCTGCTTTTTCTTCTTGTCTGTCGGGCAATATACCAGTCATCAGCTAGTGTAGATGCTCGTGGACGATATCGTTGAACCACGTTGGACATATGTTGCAGTTTGAAATTCTCTCCAATGACCTGAAACGGTACTGAGAGCAATCATGAACTCAGCAGTCACTCTTATCACGATTCCAACTTCTATGCTTCCAATGATTCCACTCGGGTACAGTCATCCAATTGTCATCTAACAGATTAATTGATCGATATTGGACACTGAGGTAGGTTCCGCTACATCTAATATACACCGTACAATTGCTTTTCCAGAAATATTGAGCTTCAACAGTCGGTGTTCTTTATCCCACTCAGAAACTCCAACATTACGTTTAGATGTATATCTGAGTATGTGCAAACGTACCTTATAATAGTTAAATCTTCTGATTACCCTTTCTGTCCGCTCAGTTTCTTTGTTCAACTGATATGCTAATTTTTCGATTTCGTCCTTACTTTTTGCACACCTGGATTCGTTTTATATTACTTTGGATTATACAATATAGAGTAGTACATTAATAAGAAATGTACGTTACTTTTTCTTTTTCAAATATTTTCTGTAAAGCAATTGTTTTTTTAACGCAGTTTTAACCTTCAAAAGTTCGATTTTTCAAATTTGATTTTAAAAAATAGTACTGAATGTTAGGAGCATTTTAAAACAAACCGCGTCAAAATCTGACAATTATTACGCTCTGTGCAACAAAAAATGTAAATGTCTCAAGTGGCTTGTTCTGTGTAATGCAATGTAAACAAACCTCTTTTTGTCAGTTTGTTATTTTCACACTTTCCCACAGGATTAAAAAAATGTTTTGCATGCAGAGCTTTAAAATTTTACATGAGTGTTGTACTTGTAAATCTTTATTCTGTGAACCTCAATTTTTTTAATAGGATGATTAGATTTTATTTTATAACATGATACATGATAAAAAAAGTTACTAAATACAAACTTGATAATTTTTTAATTTTTCAATTTTTTTTAATGAAAGATAAATTTAAAATTTGAGGTTTACAGAATAAGATCATTATTTAGCTTTAATTTGGTATAAGAATTATGGTTCTACTGTACATCTTTCAAAAGTTATCTTGTGGGTAACGTAAGGCAAGCTAATTTATTTTTCAAATTTTTGTACGCATATTTCATGTTGTATAAGAAAATATATTAATTTAATAGCAAAACTTGACCCAATATTTTAAACTATGTACTTTATTACACAAACTGGCAAAGTTTCATACTGAAATGAGCCAAAATTGTTGTTTTATGAAGAATTGAAAAAAGTTTGTCAAAATGTTCTACTTTTGATTTCGTAAGGTACTAAGTCCCCTTAATATTACATTTGGTTTCGCAGTATGTTTACTTATGCTGTATTAATAATGCAGTACTTTCAGTTGAAACTATAGATGCACAACATTTTTCAGGCTTTATGAAAAGAAATAATGTACATCTAAATATAGACTTAATATATAGGCCAGTATTGAAATACCTCATTTCTTATATTTCTGTGTATCCCATCATTATAGAAATGTTTATTTTCAATTAACACTTTAATGGGAAAACAATGTAATTATCTTTCTAGCTTACTGAAACTAAAAAATAAAAGTAAGAAATAGTTATGCGTTATGAAAGAAAAAAACAGTTTTTTAAAGCAAAAGCAGAGTCTGTACACTATGGTATTAAAATATGTCAGTAAATAGTACTTTCCACGTATTTTTCCCAGGAAAGTGTTTCAGAATTTCAATTAAAAACCACATATTTCTACACATCATAAGAGAATACCATAATTTTACTTATTAAAATTGTACTGAAACATAATAAATATCATGGAAATGTTATTAAAATGATTATTATATCAAATTAATTTTCTTTTCTTTACCTCGGGATTTTACAATAAATTTATGTTTTGTTATATTCTGATCTGGCTAAATAATATATACATAAAATCTACTGACACAAATCCCTTACAAAGAATTATTTTTGAAATCAAGAAAAGAAAGAAAAAGAAATTTGCTTCTCAAATTCCATTTTTCATTTTTTCTAGCTTTTTTTTTTGTGAAGTTCTCGACAATTTAGAATTATCCAAAATGATTATTCATTTAGTATAAAGTAAGTGTACTTCTGAACCCCAAGCTCCATAAAATCAAGTACTATCAAAAGAGAAAATACTTTCTTCAAGTTCCTAAAGAATATTTTTTCAAAAGCTAGATATACTAATGAAAAAAATGTTGCTAATTTTGACATCATAAAGAATTAAATCTGATGATTCTGCCATAAAAATCAAATATTAAATTAAATATTGAAATACGAGCAAACGATAGATTGTTAAAGTAAACAATAACTATATGTTTAACAACTAAAATAAAAGCAGATGATAAAATATAAAAAACATTATATCTTAACAACGTAAATATAACTTATTTAAACTAAATTTAACAATTTTAATTACAATGTGTTATTATGTCAATTTTTGAAGCCAACACTTTCTAGACTTTACTTTAAATCCATGCATATTTTTATACAAGTTTCTGAAAACAACAATTCATTAGTTCATGTTAATAATTATTAAAAAGTACTAATTATTAAATTAAACTAACCACATTAAATATTTAGTTTTACTTTAAGTATTTTAACGGCATAAGAGGCTTTTTGAAATATTATTAGCAAATATAATGTATCGATAGCAATCTACTCTAGCTTAGAAACCGACACACAAGTCTCCGAACACGATTCTGTCAAGAGAATCTTCTACAGAAATCAATTTCGCTAATAAGGGACACCCTTCACTTCAAT
>BMAW01095540.1:0-26626 GCA_019974015.1 Nephila pilipes
TAACATTCTAAAAACTTTTCGGAAATTATTCTTTTATTCTTTGCTGCGTGAAAATATTTATGATAATGATGTCTGTTAGGATATAATCGTATATAAAGTACTTTTTAAACTATTATGTAAATAATTAAATTTGAGTTTTGAAAAAAAAAATAACGGAATATTATATTTCCTCCATCTACTTATAATTCTTCGTTCCATTTATTGAAAGAAAATAGATGTACCTGAAAATATTCAGTCAAGATTATGATGATCAAGATGCGAAGGGAGTTGTTAATAATATACACTTTCTTCTCATAGATGATAATGAAATTAAGAATTTGTACAAATTAAATTGCATGAAATTTCGGAAAATTAAGATCAACACGTATAGGAATACTGAAAGTTGTGCAAATGTATCTTGTTCTCTAAACACAATGTATCTTATACTCGCATTTTAATTGATGATAAATATACTTCCTAAGGCCTCAGAAAGGGTTAAAACATGTATTATCACTTTGACACTATTTTTAAAAAAAATTTCTGGCAATAAAAAATTGTATTATATATACTGAGAGAAAGAGAATTAACTTGTTTAGTTGTAAAGTTGAAATATGGAAGATAAAGATTCAAATTTTGTTTGTTTCTGCAATCACATTTGATTAAATATTTAGGATTATCCTAAATTCGATATGAAGGTAAATCATTTTCAACAAATAATTAATGTCCTTTCTTTATAATAAGAGCGGTTTTAATGCGCATCATTCATTATATTCATAACTTCTTAAATTGATTTACTTAATAAAACTTAATTGTTTTAAAAGAGAAACTAATGTTACCCTGTTTTTTTTTTCATAATCAAAAATGAAGTTAATGCCAAAATACTTACATAAAAAAGATATTTAAATTCTTCAAAAAAATAAATAAATTTTAGCTTCAGAAAATAATTTAGCAAAGGACATAAAAACTCCAAGCTTTGTTTATTAGAAAAATACAGTGTGAAACTACTTTGGCTTTTAAATATTTTAAAATATTTCAAAAATATTTTTTACCTTTATTAAATATATTTTCATTTATTTCAGTATGATGATTTAAGAAATGTAAAATGAAAATAAGCATCACTCAATAAACTTTCACAAACAAATTCCGTAGGAAGCTATAAACGAATAATTGTAGAGAATTGTATCAATTCATATTCTCAAATACTCTTTAATCTTAAGTATTCAAAGTAATTTTTAAATACTTGTTTTTAAGCAGAACTTATTATTTAAACTTTGTGTAAACATTTATATGATTACTATATAGCGTGATTTAATTAAAAATAGGGCAAAAAGGACCGGAAATCGGATTACTCTATGTTGAATTATCTCCTGAATATTTTTTTCAACTGTTCAAATCACGTCAATGCTGAAAAGTGTAGTATACTCTAGATTAAATTAAAATAAATGACTGAGTTACATATAATAGTAATGATTCAATTTTAACAACATTTAGAAATTATGATGCTTAAATAACACTACATAAAATAGTTATTAATATTTTTTTCTATTATATAAAAAAATGTTAAACTGTTGGTGTGCGGAAGATTTCTTGCCAATATTCGAAACAGTCCATGGATAGCTGTCACTCATTTCAGTCTCTTGACTGCCTAGCCGAGTAACTCCATCATAATGACATTCTTACGAACCCTGACTTCTCTCTCTAATTCGGCAAATCCAATGAATAGAGAACACCTTTGTTGATATGTAATACTCCACGACTTCAGAATTGACGATTTCCTGGCATGGTAGAAAACTTTCTAGACAATGAATTTGATCCCTACTTTCAATTGTTCTAGTTTTTATATTTGTATTTGCTTTGTTCTAGTTTTTATATTTATATTTGTATTTGCCATTGAAAATCAAAAATTATTACTAAGGAACATAAAATATTTTACTTAGTGATAAATATGTAAATAGTTATTTCTTCCAAGAAACATTTAATATTAGAAAGTACTATAATAAATAAAATGGATGCTACAAAGTGGGTGAAAATTCATTCTACAGTTTTAAATAAATATATTTCATAACCTTTTATAACATAAAATATTTATTTGCTTTTATGATATTGAACATTACACAGCATCTCTGACAAACATTGTTGTTTAGTTCGAAAATGCGGATTCTTTTCATCATGTCTTTCATAACATCTTGCAGTATCTCTAATTGAAGCCCTCGAGTTCTGACTGATTATTAAAACAATTGCTCAACTAAAAAGATCTAGTAATTCCTTTGGAGAAAAAAATATTCTGGCACTTCAAAATCGGCAGAACGTAAGGACTGTTTCCAAATTCGGAGAACTACATCGAGTTAATTTCCGAGCTCTTCACAATATTTGCCTCAACACGATCAAAATTATCCTGGCTGGGGATTGAGCAAGATTTTGGAGTACATTTGACAGACCCTTATGTCAAAAATGCTTAACCAAGACCAATATAATATAGTAACCAATATAATATAGACCAATATAGTATAGTTTTAAAATCGTATTAAATTCAGATTTCGACATTATAACAACATTCAGTGTACAGAACTTTGTGTTTATAATAACTCTGCAGATTTTGTAAGGTATAAATACAGTAGAGTTCATTCAAGATGTACTAAAAATAAGTACATAACTTACAAATATAAATACAGTTATCAATTGTTAATTGCTCATTAGTGAGTAAGTGAAAGTTGGGTTTCATGGCGAAAGAGCCACATTTGGCTATGCTGCGCGAAAGTTTGAAGAAAAAGGGAAAAAATGTTGACAAGCAGGAGTGTCGAAGAAAAAGATCGCTAAGGTATCCAAGAGGTCCTTTACCCGTGTTTATCAAAGACAGCAAACTCCGACGTATATATTATTCATATATAGTTACTTATGTTTGAAAATGTGATCTTTTTTGTGTAAGAAGTCTTATAAATATACATATATATCAATGTAAAAATATGACTTCTATTGTTTATAATATAAAAAAATGGCTATTATTCAGGCTTCACACAAAATAAGCTAAGACATGTGGAAGGGGTGTTAATTGTCTAAACAAACTATTAAAACTTTTTAATAAATAATGGATATTTAAATATACTTTATACAACACACACGAAATTGTGTCCACTTGGAAAAGGACTGCACGTCATATTACTCGCTCCATTGTATACACTTAATTGAATTTACGAGTATGTAAACAGTGTGTACAACTATACACACAGAGCTAATATGGCCATTATCTGTCCGCTTTGTTTTGAAGACAGGCATATGGTATGAGAATAATAACATCTCAGCCTTACACAATGATAGGGACTATGTTAATGTAATATTAATATGTCTGTATTTCAAACTTTCAGTTTTCATACATATTGAAATACGTATACGCAGGAATCATAAAATAGCTTATGTGAATATAGTATAGCATTTAATGGTATTTTATAAATTTGAAGATTAGCTTACACATTATCTTTCGTGAAATCAAGCGTTTATGTTAATCAATGGGAAATCAATATAAATATATTTTTAAACAGTGATGTTATTATTTTAATTACATACTTCGTGATGTAATAATGCATGCCCGTTGAACTAGCTTAAAAGAGCTAATAGTATTTTTTGAAATAACTAAAATTTGGAAAAAGCTCCTGTTTCGAAAATTATTACTTCTGTAATAAAAAATGAACAATTTTGATAAAAAGGACAATTACATTATTTGAATTACCAGTTAATAAAAAATAACGATCCAAAGTTGTTTAATGAATAAGTAATATGTTTGAAAATTCTATTTGTTGTAGGTTATTATCTTTAATCAGTAGATGGTTTTTAAAAAAATCTTTCTCAATCACTAAATCAATTAGACAGATTTCTTAAAGACAAAATTCATGTTCCTCGTAAATATTTATTTCATGTAACCGTCCAAAATTCACGAGAAATGTATAGTACACAAGTTTTTTGTGACGAAATTCAACCTTGATAATATATACTTTAGAAAAATTAGTGTTAAACTAAATGTTTTATTTTTTTTCTTTGCACGAATTTACCTAATAATAATTCTTATCATGCACAAATTACAAATATTTTTTTAAAAAAAAACCTCTGATATCATGAACAAGATTATACAATAAAACAATATTTTATTTTCCTGATCACTTGATAGTGCGGAATGAGAATCACATTTAAATTAAAATTGTACAAAATAATATGCAATGTAATGTACAAGCTTTGTTTTCAATCAGTAAATTAATTATTCTATTTTTCTAGCGTTTCTGATTCAAAACATAAAAAATCACTTAAGAATTCATTGCTTTCGAACATTACATTTTGAAACAACAAGAGAATTAATTGCTGGCTATGGACCTCGTAATTTCGAGCCACAGCGACCACCGAAAGTGCTATGGAGAAAATTATGGAAAGAGTACAAAATAAATTTTTATGTAAAAAAGATTGACAATTTTTAAGAAATATACAAAAAAAAAAAAAAAAAAAAAAAAATTGAAATACACCAATAACTTTCTTGAGTTAAGTACTGGTATCACTTTCCCGAGCCCCCCTAGTGATAATTTTCCTTTCCCGAGGGGTTTGCTGTCTTTGGTAAACAGAGTGACTCACCACTAGAATAGCCCAGCAAATCTTCTCTTAATTAGGACTTTCTTTTTGTCAACAAAATATCAGTTTTACCATTTTTTCAAATTTCTAGATTGCAGTTACACCATGTTCGGCGCAGCATATAGCCAAATCTGGCTCTTGGGCTATTAAATTTCACTATAATATCTTATTTTAAGTGTATGAAAAATTTCTGTTACAGCCTTCATTATTTCTTAAAAAAGATTTTTCATGAACCATTAAATACTGATTACAAATAGGGGGGACTTTTTTCAGGACGCCAGTTCGTACCTCTAAGCATTTCTGGGTGAGCTTGCCCCTTTTCGGCATTTCGCCAATAACCCTCTTTTGCTTCTACATACGATATTATTAAAACAATCATTCCATTTTTAAAAAATCACAGAAAAATTATTTTGATTAATAACATGCAAATGTCCGCGACGAGAAAGGCCTAGAATCGAACTATTCGAAGAACGAATTCATTTCATTACGGATGGAACAGAGTTGAGAGCGGAGGAGCGCGTTTAACGCACGGTGCAATGTGAGGCAACCTACATAACCGGTACATTATCCCATGTTACATAATCCATATAAAAATGCAAACTATATACTTTGTTTATGTTTCAGATACCATAGAAAGTGCGTTTGAAGAAGGAGCAATGGTTTGAAATATTATTCTGTTGACTGAGGCGGGAAACTGTCGCATGTTTGCTGTGAAATTTAACAAAAAAGAAACATAATGATAATTACACACGACATTGTAGTAAAAATTACAAACAAATTTCAGAAAACTGTAAATGTTGCACCAATGAGGTTCCAGTACTGACATGAAGTCCCATAAATTGCATTTGACGGCTGTTTCAAGAAAGTCATGTCGCAGATCAAGTAACAGGCACAGTTCAAAATCAAATAAATAACATCCATACAAATTTCATACGGCGCAGCATTTGTGTGATTGCTTATTGAGATCGCTCTGAGAAGCAACACGAGGGCTATTGGCGATGGTCATCAAAATTTTAAATATAGGTCAAGTAACGAGGATGACATATGAGCTGCCATCTATTTCTCCTAATTTCCACACCGCGCCTTCGGTAGGACTTTGAGACTCGATAAAACCCCTCGGCGAAAGCTAGTCCGTGACTATGATCACAATGCTACTACCGCAAGAGCATTTTAGTGAAAATGTACGTTATAGATGGATGGATGGAATGAGTGGGCATTAATTAAAGCGAATAAGAATGCAAATTTTTCAACTAAGGTTTTGTTTACTGAAAAAGCAAATTTTTAGGTCAATGGAGAAGTTAATCATTAAAACCTGCATTATTTTAATAATGCTAGCCGTAGATGGATGAGTCAGATGAAGTTGCAATATGATGATGAATAGATGGTATGGACGGGAAATGAGGAGACATAATTATCTCACCAATTTTTGCCAACAAATTCTTAATGCCAAATGTTATATGAAAATTTTGCAAGAAGATATTATCCGATTCCTCGGTGAACGAAGGAAGCAACTACCAGTTTTATTTGCAGCAAGGTGGAGCTTCCCGTCCTTATCGTCGTAAAATGCGTCGGTATTTGTATCAGAAGTTTCCGATGCAATTACGGGTCAGCGTGGTCTTATTCTATGGCATTCAGATCTTCCCCCTCAATTTATTTCTATCTTTGGGGGATTTTTAAGACTGTGACGTTAAGCTATTCGCGGTTTCTCTTCACTAACCTTGGGGACTTTTAATTCAGATTGATTGCTTTTGCTAAACAACCTTTGCCCAACCAAAAATGAAATGTGATTATGTAAAACAAGTAGAAATGAAGTGAAGCAAAAGAGTTAGGAAATATATAAACTGAGAGTCGCGAAAGAGAGGTTGAAGTAGGAGGTTGGAGTACAGGTTGAATGATTCGAGAATTTGTGATTGAGTTATTCCAGTGTTCATCAATTGTTCCTGAGTCGAAGTTGCAGTCGAGGAAGGCTTAGTGGTAAGAGTCAGTTAGATTATTACTGGTAGATTTAGTTAAGACAGTAAGGCCCTTGTCTGGGAGAGCATTTATAATTGTTGTTATATTAACAAGCAGTTAATAAATTGCGTAATTATTGTTCTAGCGTCTCTTTGATCGACTTATTGATTCTTAGTGTTTAAACATTGAGTTTAGCTATGACACAAGAGGTAACTCGGAATGGGCAGCCGTCACAAGTCCATGATGTATAAGGTAAAGATACGAGATATAAATCATCTCATGAAACGTATCACCAATAACATTACAACTAGCACAATTTCAATTCTGCTAATGTATATTTACCATAAGCTAACTCCTCCATGGCGTGGTGTAGAAATTAGGAGAGGGAATACCAGTTCAGGTGCCGTCACTTGATTAAAATATGTATTCCTCTGGAGAAACCATGTGAAAAACACGTATTAAATGTGGTTTTGAAACAATGGTAATCATGTAGAGCATATTATGTAAATAAAAATGCACGTAAAATCCTGTGCCCGAAAATTAATGACCTACCCTAGAATATAAATAGTAAAACAGTGGGATTTTCGAGAAAAATGTCAAACCTTTTTTTCGTGGTGGTTGTCAACACAGATTTTACAGAATTGTAATAATAAAACATTTTTTTTTACAAAATACTAGTAAATTATATTTTGACGATAAAAGATTAGAAAGGAAAAAATCGTTTAACTGGTAAATAATATTACGTAATGACGGTACGTTTCAGCGGTTTTAATACCCGTGTAAATAGTTTTCTTACGATTCTTTGTTCTATTGATACCTCTATTCCATGAAATTCTTCTAACCATCAACGTCTATTGAACATAAAATTGAACAATGGAACAGCAAATAAAATAAACTTTTTGTCCCAAAGGCATTGACCATGAAACCATCCGAAAATTTATCGTGGAACCCATAGAGAAAACAGGATATTTTTTTTTTATATTCCTTGAGCTAAAAGTTCTCGAACTTTCTTTTGGTAAACATAAATTCCTTTAATGGTATCTTTAGCTTTCTTTCTAAAATTTCTAAGATTCCTTTTCTCCGTCTAACCTTAAGACTCAATGCAATTTGAGAAAATAAATTTCTTTCTAGTACCATCGAGTAAATGAAATAAATTCCATTTCATTTTTTTCACTGAGATGAGAGATTTAATTTACACTTTTAAACTTTAAGGGCTTCCATCTATTAGCCATTTTGATTTCATGAAAGTAATGTTAGTCCTACGGAGTCTTAACTTTTATCCTCAAATGTATATATATTTGAGCCTATTTGAATGCAATAAAAGGCTTCCGAAAGAATAAAAAATAATAATGGTTTCTGTGAAATTACATTTTTCCCCCATTTTTCAAAATATTTTACATCTATTTTAATAATTCATTTGATCTTTTTCTGGTGCTTTCAAAATATTTTTGAAAATCAGGGAGAAAACTTAATTCCTCAGAAACCTCCTGAATTTTATTGCATATATGTTAAATAGATAAAATAGTCCAGAATTGAGAAGAAAATTAGAAATTCCATTGGATTAACTTTATTACACGATTACATAATATCCTGTAGACAGAACCCTTAACAGTGTAATAAAAGAGACAATTTAAAAATTAACTACTGTTTTGTCACTGTATTAACAAATCAGATTTAATTGCTATATGTTGGAATTCTCTTCGATCTAGAATCACATGGGTGCTTTGAACACATGACCCAAAATAAACAAATTTTACTGCATTTTTGTGTTATTTGTATTTTAATTTATGTAATGTAGGTTACATAACACATAAATATGCACGAATAAATAAACCACCGTGTAGTTGGGATGTTGTACATCTAGGGTACCAGGACATCAGAGGGAAATTAAAATGCTAAATGTAAGACTCTTTATTTTTGTAACATTCATGTTTTAAAAATTTTTCATATAGCTTAGAAATTTTTTTGCGTGTCTATTAATGACAATTCTCTCATTTGATTGAATAACAAAAATTATTTTTTGGCCAAATTAGTTTCTTCCTTTTTGAGTATGATTTTTCAGATATATTTGCATTTACGTACCATTTTTAAAAATAATATTCCAGAAATTTGAAAAATAGTTTACTCATTATATAGAAAACAATACACACAATATATATTTTTTGATGATATTACTGTATATTTTCTTCGAAAAAATTATAGAACTTCGTAATTTTGGAAATTTAATTTTTTTTCTCCTTTTTTTCAAATGAAAAAGGAATTCTTAAATTTAGGTATCATATGGAGAAAAAATATCTTAGGTTCACTATATACATAAGTAATTTTTGTCGAAGCATAAGAAATTTGGAACCTTAGTGTATAATAGATTACCCTTAATAATTATTACTATTTATTTGAAAAAATTTATTTGATATTTATTTGATATTTTTATTTGAAAAAATCGTCTGTTATTTTATAATAGCTGTTTGTGTAAGTGTGAAATGTTTCAAAAAACTGTTGAAAATTGTAGATTTTTCCTTTAAACTCCACCATACTGAGGATGAACGGGAAAATAAGGAAGTGATCGTAGAAGACAAATGATGAAGAAAGTAGAAAAAAAATAATGGGTTCCCCCCCCGGATTCCAACCACATGAACACTTGATCAGAGGATAAAATTTCATACCAGCTTCGAAAAAGAATAACAGACATAGATTTTTTATATCCGCATATAAAGAACACAAACTTTAAATACAATTCTAAATGTAACGATCTTCTTGAAATATAGCAACCACATCCAGAGGGCAAATCCATGTAAATAATAAATTTCAATCCACAAATATATTCAATCAGTGAGAAAAATGAAAAATCAAGATATATATATATATATATATATATATATATATATATATATATATATATATAAACTAAAAATCCTCATTCTGTCTAGGAGGTGTTAAATATCAAGGAAATGAATGATGAGATTATTATTTCAAGTTTATCATGGTTTGGTGTTATACTACCAGTTTGATAATTAAAGGAATTGACCCCGAATATAATTTGGAAGATTTTAAAAATTGAAATAAAAAAAAACTACATATCAAACTTAGAAATGCCACGTTTTGTTAAGAAAAAAAAAAGAGCAATTAGCATTATACTTACGAAAACCATCAAAATGATGCAAATAGGCTCTGCAATTCCAGAAAAAATTCCAATTGCCTTTGAACTGCTTAAAAACTAGTTATTCTATGTAAAACCCAGACAGTGCTCCATTGCTGGAAATTCGGACAATAACAAATTTTTGCCGCAGTTCAATTAAATGTACATTTAGTCACAAAATTAGGTATGCACCTTATATCGCAATTCAAAAATCGAAATTTTTAAATTAAATACAAGATATATATATATATATATATATATATATATCTTTGGAGAATATAACTTATTGATTGAGAATTACATTTAAAAAAATGGAAAATGAACGGCGCCTTAAATTACATTGCAATTTTGAAACTCATTTTTTATCTACCAATAAGAACTTACATCTTAAAAGTATGTACACGATCTGAAAATTTAATGGTTGTAAGTCATTTAAAATACTTGATATCCTTCTTTATGATTATGTGTTATGTTACGAGTAGTTATGAAAGTTTTTCTGCAATTTTATAAGTTTGACGCTAAATAATCATATAATTTATTAATGGCTTCACGAGGAAAGGAAATATTAGGAAATCTGAAAGATTTAAATATAACACTACACAAGGAGAGCAAGTCTCAACGGAAAATCTCTAAAATCATATGGAAAAGTCCTGCAATAGTATAAAAAGTATCACAGGCCCAACGTATCACAGGCGATACGCTCGTGTTGGCTCTCCTATGCCCAGCGTATCAAAGGCGATACGCTCCGTGAGTGTTTTCTACGGCCCAACGTATCAATAGAGATACGCTCGATGAGAACGTTTTATTTGATTTTTTTTAATGTTACTATATGGCGTTACAATACCGCGAAATCTATATAGATGGGTTATTTGGAGTTGACCTTGGTGATATGGGCTTGGATTTCACTTCTGGCTACCAGAAAGAGGATAATTGTTAAAAGCACGAGTGGCGGCGCGTCTCTTTAAATGTAATGACATGATTTAAAGGGTGCACTAGCTTTCGGTTTACTTTTTTCTTTCTTGCTTGCTTCTTAGAAGTTCGAAGGAGAATTAATGGCCTTTTATGGGGGTTAGGGCTTCTGGTAGCAGATGCTCTCAGCTGTTCATTTCATTCAGTCGGTTTTGATTTGTAGCGACAGTCATGACGAAAAGAAAGTATTTATCTGATACTGAGATTTGCGAAATAATAAATGAATCTGACAGTAATGTTAGCGAAAATAATCCAAATCTGTACATAGACATTAAAGCAAAAAAAAAGGGGGGGGGACAAAGATGCATCATTTGCTCAAAATCTTGCGTGAAGCGTCAAAATATGTGTGTAAGACATGTGACGTTGTAGGATGCATTGAATTTTTTTTATAAATATACCATACAAAAAATAAGATTTATCTTTTATATCTATATATTCCATATAATGGTACATCATTACATCATGAAATTTATGTAACATATGTAAATATATATTGTATTTTCTTAAAAGTATGATTTTTTATGTAATTTTATGTATAAAACATTCAATTTTGGATTAAATCTTTTTTTTTCTTTTGTATATATTAAGTTTAATGCATTTTAAGTAAAATGTGTAAATACCAAAATATTTTAATAAATAGCCGAATTTTGAGGAATTTTTTTCACGAATTAGGCTTAATACCTAAAATCGTCTAGGCACAGCGTGACACTCCGCGGTAAGAAGCCGCGGACCCATAGAATCACTTCTTTTTTCTCCCTCAGGTAGCGAAAGGGTTAAGTAAGCTGTTTTTTTTTTTTTAATTACAATTAAATTTTGAATGTAATATGATTATATATGTCTTATTCTTCGAAACTCTTCAACTCTATTACTATGCATACTTACATTTGTGTCTCAGTGTACATGCTGTTCTTCTAACCACCATGAAGAGAAATGCACAGAAAATGGGAAGAAGAAAAGTGTTGCTTCTTGTGGTGACGCCCATGAAATGAATTCCTTTTAATGTAAAAGTACCAAAAATAAATTGAAATTTCTAACTTAAAATCAGAATAAAATATTCCAAGAAATGAGGCTATTTAAAAATCCTCTTATTTAGCTAAGATCTACAAAGTCCCCACAAACATATTTACAAGTTGCAATAGAAGAATGAGAATTAGAGCAAATAATCGATGACAACAACACAATTTTTGAAAAGAAATTAGAACTTATAGTGTAAGCCGTTTCGATAGTGAACTGTATCCTGCAATAAAAAAATCTCAAATTTTAGTTTTAATACCTTAATGAAATCTATTGAGACTATTCTTAAACAGCTGCATCTAACATCATTTCGGAAGTGTCAGAAGATCATGATAGTTTAGCATATAGTAAATTAAAAGTAAATACTTTCTAAAAGATTCAAAAGATCACCAGAATCTACTTTGAAAAAGAAAGAAGAGACATAAGTTTATTTTATCATCTTTCACCGTTTTCCGTCGGTTGAAGAATTATAAATAAACAGTAAGAAGGTTTTAAAAAGGGATTTTTGAGATATGTAGCTATAATTCCCGTTATGATGCTGTGTCTTATTCGATTTTAAAAACGCTTTGTTAACGATACAAATATTTCAATAAAATGCACGGGATGTAAATAAAAGAGTCATGATTTAATATTTGCACCATTATTTCAACAAGCCAGTTTCATATTAATTCAAGAAAAGTGATTATAATCTATAGATTTGTTAACTATTCTTAATAAAAATAATTTTCGCATTGGTAGAGATGACTAAAAGGAGGAGGACTAATGATTACTTTAAGTAAGGATTTTAGTGCCACTAAGATATTTTCTCAGATAAGTGAAGAATTTGAAATATTAGTTGTCGAAAACATGATAAATAATTCATCACTTACTATCATTAACATCTACATTTCACCAGTAAAACTCAACGATAGCACTTATCCAATGTCACTAGCAAAATAAATGATCACACTCTAGTTTTAGTAGATTTCAATGCGTCCCTTGAGGTATAGGGCTCGAGCAGTTCCAATGTTATGATGGAAAGAAAATATTCGATTAGATCCTGACAACGATCTTATTCTACTTAATAATAATAGTCTAACTTATCTTCACACGTCGTGATTTTTGACTGCAATAGATTTGTCTTTGTCTAGTTTTAATTTAGCGTCTGATTTAACTTGGTCCACAAATACTGATAATTTCAGAAGTGATCACTTTCTATTTATAATCCACAGTAAAAAAGTTTATATTCCCCCCTCCATCTCCTAATTCCAGCATCCATAAAATAAATAGGAATATTTTTGCTGATCATCTTCTACAAAAATTGATTTAAATGCAATAGATACTTCTAATGTTCGTGAAAAAAATAAAGAATGCAGAATTTTCTGTTCAGTTATTAGTGTCAATATAGACAAGATCAAGAAACCTTTGATGGACATCAGAATGTAGCAACAGAAAATGTATATGTTGACATTATTATAGTTAGTCTGAAAGAGTAGAGGTGCGTAGATGTACCATATTCAACTTATAAATTGTTCATGTTTATTAAGAAGAATGATGCATGACTAATATAGCAGTTTTTATCTGAATAAAAAAGTTAACAATACCAAACAGGATAATCTAATTGAGTTAAAATTGCGAGTGTGTGAGCTGAACTTAAAGTAAAATTTTTACTATTCTTTCAAGAAGCCTGAATAACTTAGTGAATTTAAGGATGTAGTATAATAGCTTCTAAACCTTTTCAACACACAGTGCTTTTTTTGAAATACATTTTCTCCACGTTATCTAACCTAGCCTCCATAAAAATGAGCAATAATTTGTAAGAGATAAAATCGCTTATTCCACGTCACTCACTTTCGAAGCCGATGCTTAAGTACGTATTACACATAAACTTTTAAAGTTTGATAGTTGAAATATGTATGAGATTATACTGAACGAGGTAGCCTAGTGGTCTTGGGTTCATCATGAATCTTGGGTTCGAGCCCTGATGCCACTATTGACCCACCCTTTTGGCGCTATTGGTATACGTTCAAACTGGTCATGGTCCAAATGCTCTTAAAGGCGTTGTGTAGGAATTTGGAGGGGGAAGTGCCTGCTCCGGTGTCGTCCTCACCACTTGTCCGAGGTTGACAATTACGAGATTTGAAGCCAATAGTCCTGGTGTTGCTTCTCCGTGAGACTTTAATAAACTGTCACAATTTCGAACTGGTCAAAGGAAATGATAACCGTATGGTCATGTCACGATCCTAGAGTTCAGGAATTTTCAAATCTAATGGCGATGTTGGAACTAAAATTGCATCAGCTAAAACAGTAAGAATACTTTCATGTAAAATATGGCTTGGCTTCATTATGCTTCAAATAATTTGTGCACTAGTAGTCCTCTTGTAGCTCCAGTTAAAGGTGAGTTCAAACCATCCGACTAACCTAAATAAAATATAGATTTTAATAAATTAGAAAATCACAAACAATTATAAACTCTCTTATATGAGTTTATATTATAATATAAAATTTATAATAAATCGTTTGAGTCTTTTCTTCTGTATCACCACATTGGATGAAATCTAAAGTGATTGCATGTTATTACATATTTAGAAGTCTGAAGGATAAAATTGTATTTCTGCATTTTCCAAGATATTCTATGATTTTTCATGACCTGATTAAAAAAAAGGAGATTTCAACAGCTTGTTCAAGGTTCTGTAGGAAAAATATAAATTGTTTTGGAGATTCTCTGCGGGGGAAATATTCGTTGGGCCATTTTTATACCAAATATTTCACCTATTTAATTTAATTTAAGTATACATTTTATTTTTTCAAAAGAAATTTAATTAAAACTGTTCCTTGTGAATTTAGAACAATTAGAAGATATAGATATATGCCCTAAGGTTACATTAGCGTTGCTATTTAGGCTGCAAACGATTGTCTATGTTTGATGACCATGAAAAGATTCTAATTAAACAAGAGGGCTTGCATGGATTGGATTTCTATTACGGGTAATGGCTTTTAGATACGCTTAAGAATTACGTCATTGATTCTAATGTACTTAAGCGTGAATCTATTTAGATGGAGAATTTATTTAATGCATTTCTATATGGAAATGCCAACTATATATTTCACGATTATCCAATTTTCAAACGTTCTTAAAAATTACTTTAATTTTAATACATTTTTAACTATTTGGCTCCTATTCAATTCTCGTACTCGTAAAAATCTTTAGAACAGAATATACATAAATAAATCACTTTGGAAATTCAAAATAGTTTTTTTAAAAAAATGAAAAAAAAAAAATTCATTGCGTTGAACACTTAATTTGAAATAAATTTTTAAGGTTAACTAAAATAAAGATTAAAAAAATGATAAAGGTTTAATTGAAAGAGATTAATTAATCGGAAGGACACACAAAACAGGCTAAGAAATAATTTTGAGAACAAAAGTCCACATATATTGTATAATAAATTTTCGTTCAATTATTATTTTTCATTTTCGCCGCGGGTTGAAGCTGTGATGACATAGAAGACACACCATGTAGTGGGCTGATTCAAGATAAATCTCATCGAAGCCGGAAGTCCTTACGTTGACGAGGTGTCGAAGTATGGATAGAGAGGTACCAGATCTCAGGTGTCGTTCTTACCCATTGACCGGAGTTCAAAATTACGAGGTCCATCGCCAAAAATCATCATGTTGCTTCTGATTACGACATTAATAAATAATTATGTTACTTATTTTTCCATACAAATTATAAAGTTTCACACAGATTTTAAATATCCATACACCTCATTATTACATCACAATAAAAATTATCTCTGAGATTCTAAACTTAAATTTTAAACTCTACCAATACTATTGTAACACATTTAATAAAATTTATTAAAAAAAAAACTTATAATATTATTAAGCAAGGAGCTATGCACAAAAAATATTAAATAATTGTATTGTTTTAGGAAATATGTAAAGTTCTCGATTAAAAGAAATTATTAGATATTGGTTGGCTAATTTGGCAAGTTTTGAGACTTTTAAAATATAACAACATAATTATTTTATAAAGGTTACCAACACTCTAATAAAATAAGGGTTAGTATAAAAATGTTTGCCTAAACGAAACTGCTTTTAAATCAAAAAATAGCCAAATTTAGTGTACATCTTATAGTTCATTAGTACTAAGTTTCTTTAATATTTTTTTACAATAATGTGAATAATACTAGTATTAATTATTTATGATTTATTTTTAAAACAACGCTTTTCTCATTATTCTATGTAATTAATTTACTATTTTTCATTTTTATTCAATAAACACACACACACACACACACACACACCCAAATATATATATATTTATAAAAACATATATATATATTTATATATATATATATACTGCTGTTTGTAGAAAATGCAACACCATGAAAGAATCATCAGAATCAAATGAAATTTAATGCAGAAACGACTTGTACTGATACAAATAAATGATGAAATTTTCAAAACAAAAGAAACAAATTAAGCGTCCGAAATCAGTATTTGGTGCAGCCACCATGCGCTGCAATAAGTGCTGCTATACGACGTGGCATGGAGTCAAACAGATGTTGAATATCTGCTTGAGGAAGAGAATTCCATATCGCTTGTATGCGCAACCAAAGTTCGTCTTTGGAAACTGCAGGACGCGGATCACGAGCGAGACGCCGACCAACCATATCCCACACGTGCTCAATAGGCGACATATCCGGTGAATAAGCAGGCCAAGGAAGAAGTTGCATGCGTTGTGCTGAACAGAAGTCTCGAACAGTCCGCGCAACATGTGGGCGTGCATTATCCTGCTGAAAGATAGCTCCAGGGATGCCTTGAAGGAAAGGAACGACTTCGGGCTGTAGCACTTCACGGACGTACCTGTTGCTATTGAGATTACCCTCAATTCGTATCAAATTGGATCGTCCATGATACGAAATCGCACCCCAGACCATAACTCCGGGTGTTCGACCACTATGTCGTTCAATAATACACTCAGGAAGGCAGCGTTGACCGGCATAACGTCTAACACGAACACGGCCATCATGGGTCCACAAATTGAAGCGTGATTCATCTGAAAAGACAACTTGGTGCCAATCAGCTCGCCTGTCTCTGTGCTCAAGAGCCCACTGCCGACGCAGCCGTCGATGATTCGCCGTGAGGGGAATCCTGTATAAAGGCACCATTGCACGCAATCCACGGCGCAGCAGACGACGACGAATTGACGAAGCCGACAATTGTACACCTGTAGCAGTAGACCAACGTGCTGCCAGCTGCCTGGAGGAAGCTGTGCGATCATTCACCGCCATGCGGAGCAGGTGTCGATCATCGCGCTCTGACGTCACCTTCTGTCGTCCAGTGCCTGTTTTTCGAGTTGTTCGGTGCTCGTCGGTCCACTGCTTCCAAACTCGCATCACTGCGGAACTGTTCCGCTGCATACGAGCTGCTATTGCGTGATAGGAAAATCCTCCTTCTCGAAGGCCGATTATCCTCCCTCGTTCAAACTCCGTAAGTTGCTTGAATTTCTTATTCTTCCGTCGTGGAGGCATACTCAGGTCTCACTAAACGTTTGCCACTAACAAATAATCATAGACTTTTTTCAACGTCCCGCTACAGCACTTTATTTATACGCTTTCAGCATCAATTCAGAGGGCGCTGCGCGCGCCGCGTACGCGCGATGGCTCTGAAACTTTATTAATTTGCATAATATCCTATAATTGACATTTGCTGCGAATTTCATTTGATTCTGATGATTCCTTCATGGTGTTGCATTTTCTACAAACAGCAGTTTATATATATATATATATATATTTAAATTTACATATGTAAATTTGTTTTATTTGTTTTGAAATACATCTTCAATTTTTGCCATTTCATTCAAAACAATTAAACCTCTCTGATATTTTTGAAACTAATAATTGTATAGTAGTTTGCAGTTACTGAATGCTTTTTATTGATAAGCTGATCTATTTTTACTTCCAGTCTTAACTACCAAAATATTAATATTTGTAAATTCAATACATGACGTAAAGAAATACATTTTGAGTAAAGAAATAAAGATATTGTTTAAAAATTTACAAAATATACCTATTTAAGCAATAATTGTAAGAGTAATACAAATGGCCGAAACACAATTTTGAAGGCTATTTGTTTTATTATAAGAGTTTTTGATATCACAAAAACAGTTCAGATTTAATTGAAATTCGATCTATAACTAAATCTTTTTAACTCTTTTTCCCTACTTAACACATTTCTAAGCTTTTACTCCACAAAGCAAGGTAATAAATTAAAAAAAAGAACGTTAATGGATCAAAGTAAACCCAAAATTAAAGATTTTATAGCGAGTTGCAACTGTACACTAAATATTCGAAACTTGTCCATTAGGACAATTTCTGTAAAAATTTACTCTAGTTCCTGAAGAAAATCTACTTCTTTCCTCTGTTCCATAGAACTTCAAATTTCGATTAAAGTATCTTACGATCTCTTTTGATTCCAGCGTTGGATATTTGTACCATGTAACGACGCCTTTAGTATGAGATTTCCATTATGTGTTAGAGAATAAATGAGTTTTATAGGGAAGTAAATGCTCAAGCATCTTTGGGCTCCCTTTTGAAATCGGAGCGCAATTTCCGGTCTTAAGAGTTTCATTTCCACTTCAGGCAAGAAAACAGGAGATTTCAGTTCTAATATTTGAAACAGTTGCATCATTATTATTTCTAAAGAAGTGCAAGTATTTTTTTTCCTCTTAAGAGATACTTAAAGTGATTTTTTCTTGCATTCCGTTTATGTTCATTATGTACTAATATTTTTTTTATGCAAAAGTTTTCGGAACACGAGGATAAATCATAAAGTTTTAATTATTCCAAAGAAATAATCGAGCTATATCATTTTAAAATTTATTCAGTATATTAATGGATTTTCAATTAAATAACATTGAAAATTTCAGCAATTAATTTAGTTTCAGGAAGTCTTAGATTGCAGTTACTTGCAATATCATAAATGTTCAGTTATTACTAAAAATAATCGAAAGAGAAGACATATTTTTTAGCCACCAAGGAAATAATTGTTTTAGTTGGATCATTTCTGACGTACTAGATCAATTTTCAATTTTTTTTTCGCTTGCTTCAACCTTAGTTACATGTAGCTGATGCAATATTCAATTTAACAATTTATCGTGTGCTTTAATTTTAATTACATTTAGGTAAAACTAGCTGATACCCGCCCGCTTCGCTGGTCAGACGATATTATATTATATTTTGGAACCTATACGTAAAATATCAAGAAATTTTTCAATTTTTCAATTACAATTATAGTCTGAATTTAAAAATTTTAGAAATTGATTGTCTGTAATAATGGTTATCCATTTCTTTTAAACATATGAGAAAAGTATTTAAGTGTTAATAGTTTATCAATGAAAAGGTAATTTAGTCAGTAAATCTGTCGTTGAACAGAATTCCGCATCACCGATGAGGTATTCTGTAGTGCGATGCGTTCCCATTATTCTACATGGCGGGTCCCCAGTAGGCCAAAACTATGTAAAAATTGCCAACATAAAAATAAAAATACATTTTTATATATATTTTTTTATTTTTTAAACCTGTTGAAACAATTTTTTTGTGTATTACATTTCTATTGTCTTTATTTTGAATGCATGGCAATTTCTGAGGTGACAACTACATTTTTATTTTTTATTATATCAATTTATTTATCTTAATTATTACATTCATTATTATTTTATCTTATTCTTATTTTAGAAATAGTTAAATATTAGAAAAATATGAAATAATATGCCTACATTTCCAAAACATCTCTGTAGACAACATTCTTCGTTCGTTTTTCTGGTTGAAGGTTGATTAGATTTTCACGTGAACTAACTCTTGAACATGCCATATAAAATTGACCATGTGAAAAACAGACACTTTGTAAATCTACACCAGCTAATTTTAAACTCTGCCCTTGTGCTTTATTGATAGTCATCGCAAAGCAAAGTCTAACTGGAAACTGCAAACGCTTAAATTCAAAATGATAATCTGATGGAATTAATGGTATTCTTGGAATTATATTTTCACCCTCATACTTTCCTGTAAAAATAGTCGCTTCTATAACGTTTCTTTTTAGAGATTTCACTTTGAGTCTGGTGCCGTTACATAATTTAGGAGGATTTAAATTACACAACAACATTATTGGCGTACCAATCTTTAGGTAGCCTAGTGATCAAGGTTTCGGATAAGTGACCGGCGGTTTTCGTTCAGTCGCGGGTTCAATCCTTGGCCGCCAAAGACCCGCCGTGTAGCCGGGGCTGATGCACGTTAAATCTGTTGGGGTCCAAAGTTCTCCCGTTGGTGTGGTGGGGATGTTAGGAGGGGGGGAGGTGCCAGCTCAGTTGTCGTTCTCATCACCCGACCGTGGTTCAAAATAATTATAGAAAGAAAATGTTCTGAAAGCTGATCCTTATGGTTAAGAAGACTGTTCAAATGTTCAGGGTAGGATTTAATAGCAGGAAGCTGGACTTGATCACCGCTGCAGCACATTCCTGGAGGATCTTCTATCAATTTTAAAGCATGGCACCCCTCGAACAGGGCAAACGTTTTCCGATATTGGCGATTTTATCATTTGAATAGTCAATATCTGTTACATATATATATTTAAAACCAAAGCTTTAGAAGTCCAAGGCACTAATTTAACTTTTGATCTTTTTTCATTGCATATAATTACAGCTGCCTGAATCACAGGGGTTTATTAGAAAAGTATTTTCGTACTGCTGCTCTATGTACTTCAGGATGGTTTTTAGTATATTTTGAAGCAGCTTCTCTATGTATTTAAAGAAGACTTTGAGTATACTTTCAGCAGCTTGTCTTACTTGTTCATATCTTATTGAATTTGTGAATATTTTTCCTCTTTTTTTTACCTTTATTTAATTGAAGAGATATTATATCATTAATAATCGATTCACTTGAACTTAATAAATTAATGTTAGATATTGATTGAGTCTTTAGAAGTAGCATAGATACATTTTCTTGAGGCTGAAACGCTAAAGATGACATATTTTCTTCATTTTGTTTCACATTATCATCACCAAGATTAACTTTACTTCTATTTGTTAATCCAACTATTTCAATATAAACATCAAAATGATCACTATTATAGTTTCCCGTAAAACGTAATCTTTTTTTCCTCTGAATTGTTTCACCAACAGAAGCTATAAGGCAGAGCCTTGATACACTTCGAACTGATAGGGAAATAGCTCTGCCACCGCCATAATTTCGCAAATAGATCCATACGTGTTTGGTTTACACCTTTCGGTAAAATATAAATCGTTAGTAATATAAGGAGTGCCAGATAGCATTTGAGTGTAGCATTTAAACCGATACCAGTTGTTAAACATGTGAGAAACGATAATATTTCTCATTTTATACGCCATCGATATGTCACCGAACGCATGCAAAGACAGAGACGAAAATAAACATGCTCCGTCGCCAAGAATTTTAAAAACTTTGAAAGGAATAGGTATTCCATCTATCCAAATATATTCAACATCCATTATTAAGAACTATAACTGAAAAGTAAATATGAAAAATCAATTTGTATTAACCTATAATGAAATACTTTTCAAGTTAAGAAATATAACGGAAATTAATTTTTTAAAATCAAATTATTTAAAAATTCAACAAAAAATACATACAAAAAAATAAAGTATAATAAAAAAATTTTAGCAAAAAGTCACCCATATTGAGTTATCCTTTTTGAAAAGGGATAACTCTTACGCTAGCAGCATAACTAAAACTGCACTTGAATAGACAGAATAGCTCTTAAAAAATCATATCATTAAAAATAATTCTGTATTCTGAAAACGATAAAATATCCAGCCATTTTTAAAAAAAAAACAAAAACGTTTATTTCCTAGAAACCAAAAACTAAAAATTGCCAAAATACAGAAACAAAACTTTTGCATAATGTTTACATTAGGTTACAGTTAATGCGTACATCAAAATAAATATTTTGACAGCTACTTATTTTTTTTCTCTAATGAAATACCATTATTATTCATTTGCTAAAATCCATCTTCAATATCTACGTAAGATTGCGTTTAGATTTACAAATGTAATTTATCAATCATTATTAATAATAAAATACTTTTCTCATAAATTTAAAACTTACGACTAGGTTCCACAACAATAAAAAAATATCGTTTGCTGAGCAAAGCGGGCGGAAGTCAGCTGGGGTTACCATAGTATAGCCTTTTAAAATTCACAATGCAAGACTATTAAAATGCTTCGACTTGGCGGTGGAAGATATTTGATGATAAATCCATCCTCCATCAGCGCTTCAATATTAAAATATTTGGTATTTTCCATTTCGCAAGCGCAAATCTCACCAATTAAATTTAATTGGTTGCATAAATTAGCAGTAGCTTAATTGGTAGCAGTATACATATAAAAAAATATATTCCGTTTGGCGTCGGTCATATCATTTTTAGCGATGAAGTCGCCAAAAATGACATAACCGATGGATAAGAAAAGATTAATGGATGAAAATTACATTTTGGATAAGAATTTCGTAAAATCCTTTCTTAGTGAGCGTCTACATCGCAAAATGAGTAACTGTACCAAATTTCAAGTCAATCGGTTGTATAGTATTAGAGATATCGTGATGAGTCAGTCAGTGGTATTTCGCTTATATATATATATAGATATAGATATAGATATAGATAAATAAATGTATAAATTTATCATGTGCTTTAATTTTAATTACGTTTAGGTAAAATAAATAAATTTATAAATTTATCGTTCTGTTTAATTTTAATATCGGAAAAGTTAACTGTTGTCCATTTCTCGATACTTAATACTTTACTTTAATTCTTATTTTTAATTGGGTAATGTAATCATAATTATTAAAAAAGGTACCTTGGGTGGCTAACTCTGTTCTTTGCAAAACATTGCATGGAACTTTATTTAATTATTGATTATTCTTAAGACTTCTGACATATCCATAAATAGTCTTCTTCTGGAATTATTAATTTCTCTCAGCAATTCTTAAACTTTAAATGATCGATATTGTAGATCTCAGCGGATTGAATTACATCTTCTCCATATTAAGGGTTACTTCATTCTGTGGCTTGTGGTCGGGTAAGCCTAGTGGTTATGGTTGTGGACCCATGGCCTGCGTATTTCATCGAGTTGTGGGTTGGAGCCTTGATGCCATTAAATATACCTTGATTGTGTAGTCCGGGGTAATGCACGTTATATCCGTTGTGGCTCAAAATCCAACCGTGGAACGGTGTGGAAGTTAGCAGAGGGAGGTACCAGCTTAGGTGTCGTCATCCTCACTTGACCTTAGATTCAAAATTACCAGGTCGATAGACAGTAGTCCTAGTGTTTCTACTACTGTGACCTTAATAAAACCAATCACTCTATCAGTCATTCATCATCTTTCTGATACAAAACAAATTATTATAATTTACAATATAACCTACGTAAGAATAAGTTAATATGCAGAATAAATATTATCCAAATATCTTGATTATTTCATAGTAATAAATGAAACTCTACGATACTTTCTCGTATTTAATTATATAATGTACATTTATGAAACAAATGAAATTAATGTAAATTCAATTTTATAATATCCATCTCTATCTACCAATTCAACGAGCCGGCTATTCTCATAAATTCCTATAATAGGCTTTTGTTATTAATTTGTTAGTAACCATATTCATAAGGAACTAAATCAAGAGTATAAATTAGTGAAATTTATAAATGAAAATTAGATTCGCAAATAGAATAACTCTTGATTTTGTATAACTTTTTTTAACATTCTGACGGAATATATTCTCATGCTTATCAAGCAGTATTTAATCTTTTTTCACAGCAAGAAAAAAATCCAAAAAATTTCGAGCAACACATGAAAATTTCCATATATTACCCACGCATCCTGTATATATTAAAAATATCCATATTCTTCAACAATTTTTTGTTCGTTTCTTCCACTTGGTTTAATGTATTTCCTTAAAAACTAATCTGTCTAGCTGTTAGATTAAATTTAAATCTGGAAAGCCTGCTTTTGAACCGAGGAGATAGAAAATCTCGTATGGCTTGTTCATTTATTTCGATTTATTAGTTGCACTGAATTATTTTGATACAAATTCGTATATGAATTTTAGGAAGTCAATGAGTGATAAGAAATACAAGGAAATAATAAGTTCCTTTCAGTCTTTTTTTTTTATATGTTTGATGCGAGGAAGCATTCCGGAATGAAGTATCAAAGCATTTTTCCACTTCACAAAATCAGCTTGCCTTGTCAGTACCGTGGGAATGGAATATTTGATGAAAAATACCCTTCTTTGGCAGGGACTAATGACAGCAGGTTATATGTTACTGATAATTTATTGGAAATGAAACCAGAGAAAATAATTGAACGCAAGTGGATGCCAAATACATATGAAACATTTCCACCTCAAGAAAAATGTTATTTAATATTTCGGTACGAATGGTTGTTTTACAGCCGCTAACAAATTCGAATATTTTGTAAAGTTTTCGTTTTATTTGTACCTTATGGAGCTGGTATTGGGAATGAGAAATTGAAAAAAAAACTAGTGAAACATTTTTTTCTATAACTATAAAGATGCTGTTGTATGAACAAGAGATTACATTGTATCAAACAAATTATGTGCTACATGCAGAATTTTTATTGGATGTTACCAGAGGAAAAGAAACCAATATATTTTCAGTTGAACTCTTCTGTGAAAGAAAATCAAGGCACCATCAGAAAATAAATCCAATAATTGAGACTGTGATTTTTTTTGTGTGGAAGGCAAGAATTTACTTGTCGGGGCCACCACTTAATATACAAGGATCAACATAATCAGAGAATTTGAAGCCGGTGATGTTAAGAACTCTTCTGTGATACACAGCTACTGGTATATAATTTAAATTTGTAGTATACTAGTTCGTAGTATATAATTTAAATTTGTAGTATACTAGTTCGTAGTATATAATTTAAATTTGCAGTATACTAGTTCGTAGTTTATAATTTAAATTTGTAGTATATAATTTAAAATTGTAACTATACTAGTTCGGAAATTTAAAAGAAATCTTGGAGTGTTGCGACAGCCATATAAGGGACCAAGTGTAGGCGAATATTACCTCCTAGTGGTTCTCAATTTTAGCTGTTGAAACAACTAATATTGCAGGAGTAGAATAGTTTTCTTTATATACCAGGTATTCTTACAAATCTGAGCATCACATTCTTTGATTTTGCCCATCCATTGACTTCATAGGAGAAAATATAACTGTTTTCATCCTAAATAGTCTGCAAGATATAGAAGTAAATTTAGATTACTTAAGAGAACAAGGGTATATGAGAAATATGAGTGGCTGCTATAAAGGTGAATAAGCCTGTACTTCTGAACGGTATTCACTTGCGTTATGTGTAGACTTTAGTACTCACAGTTTAAATCTCAAACTCTCTGATATTTGTTCTGGGAATTTAATTCAGATTTGTATAGACATAATAACTGTAGTATTTAATTTTTTTAATACACGCATAAGATAAGACGCTTTGAGAGAAATGATCAATAAAAAGTTGCCTGATTTAAATAAAAAAAAATACCTGAAACAATTGAATCCAACTCATTGGGTTGAAAGCCTGATTTATTCGTTATGTTTTGGGATTTTCTTATACTAGTGGTAGAAATATCGAATAATATAACCTCAATAAGGAGAAAGAGCAGCGGCTTTTATAGCTAGACATCTGGAATGTGCTATTAGAGGATCCATGTTTATTGTAGGTCTTACATGTTCTGGTCAGGGTATTTTCACTTAGCTCTTTTTTGAGTAAATCTGTGTAGAAAGAAGACACAAATGTCACCTCCACAATGCAATTGATTGAACACTTTGTGGATGTCCTCTATGAAATTGGAAGTAATGGCGTTGAGAGAGATCTAGGGATTTGTTTAGGAGCACTAAAACTTTGTAGGGATCTGGATGTAGAAATAGCCAAACCAAGCACAGGCAAAAAACAGAGTCAGCTATGTACAACGTAAGGCTGACCAATACAAAAAAATGCTTTCTTTATGCCATTCCCTGATTCTTTTTTAAATGAACCGCTGCTGAAACACAAAACACTTCTAGAAAGCTCCCTGTTCCTGCTTCCAGAGGGTACTTGCTCTCAAATGCACTCTAAGCAACATGGAAAGAAGCAACATTTAGTACAAAATGACAAGAAGATGTCTGTTGTATTAAACTGTAACACTGGTGGAGTTTGAGCTGTAGCTCAGACTAATCGCCAGTTTTGAAGAATAGTCGAAATCTCCTGCGGAAGCTCTTATGCAGAACAATTTCAAACAGTGAGAAAACTTCTAAAAATCTTTGTAAATCTTCCTATATCTAATGCTTCCGAAATCTAGTAACTCTTTCCTCTCTTCGATAACTAGATTTACTTGAGAAATGGAGTGAACGAAAACCGAGTAAATGAACTGGTTATGTTATATAAACACTACAATAATTCTCTTGATGTTAAAGATATTTTGATTCATCTTAGCAAGAATAAAAGACGCCTGGTGGTTAGTTTACAGATGTATTAAAAAATTTCTATTATAATGAGTCTTTATTGGTATTAATTTAAGTAAAAATACTTTTAACTTTTATACCTCCTTTTCAGAAAAAAAACAACTTTATATTAGGGATTCTGTACTCTGCATAAAATCCTTTTCACCTTGAAAATAAAAAAAAAAGAAATTTGAAATTAGTTTTGTGGTGTAAGTAGAAATAGGAGACCTCCCCTCCAATGAAAAATTTCTCGCTACTCCCCTGTGGTTGAGTAATCGTTAACACAAAATATCAAAAACAATTAATAAAAGTTTATATTTCTTCGGGGACATTAACTTACCAAACATAAAATAACTGCACAAACTAATAAACTTAATGTAAATAAACTTGCATTAAGTTTAATAAAAAGTTAAATAATACTTTCTAAAAGTTAAATAATACTTTCTAAAAG